>PVKP010010098.1:0-65840 GCA_004027715.1 Plecturocebus donacophilus
TCTTTTTTTTTTTTTGAGACGGAGTTTTGCTCTTGTTACCCAGGCTGGAGTGCAATGGCGCAATCTCAGCTCACTGCAACCTCTTCCTCCTGGGTTCAAGCAATTCTCCTGCCTCAGCCTCCCGAGTAGCTGGGACTACAGGCGTGTGCCACCATGCCCAGCCAATTTTTGTGTTTTTAGTAGAGACAGGTTTTCACCATGTTGACCAGTATGGTCTTGATCTCTTGACCTCGTGATCCACCCACCTTGGCCTCCCAAAGTGCTGGAATTATAGGCGTGAACCACTGCGCCCGGCTCAAGAAAAACTTTCTAGTAGACATGATACTTGGATTGGACTAGAGAGAATAAATGCAAATTGACTGTGCAAAAACAATTGTTCCAGGCAAAAGTGTTGATAAATATGATAAATACATGATATGGCTATACTGTTGGGATGTAGATGAAGTAATGGGGTTGAAATTTTTGAGATAACTAGGAGGCAGATTGTGAAGGAACTTGAAAATCATACTAAGGACTTAGAAATTTGTCTTTTGGGTAGTAAGACATTCTCAAAGACTTTGTATTACATTTTTTTTCTCTTTAAACTGCTTACTTCTGTGGCTACGGTGTGAATGATGAATAGCAGAACAAGAGACTGGGGACATGAAGGCTGGGGGAACTCCTGCAGGAACGGCAACTGACACACAATGGACGTTTTAAGTAAGGCAGTAGAAATGAGGTACAATTCAGAAATACGCACTGGTAGATCAGATATAACATTCTATCTGATTAATGTGGGACATAAACACAGGGTTTTATTACAGGTGACTGAAACCTGCAATGAAAGGAGATAATACTTTCTAGGAAACATATTCTCTTTTCCTTTTTCTCACTGTTACTTTCTTCTCAATCTTTTTTACTAATTTCTTCCCACCTCTCTTAAGTTTAATATGCACTTGAATCCTTCAGCTTAGTCCTTCTTCCTCTTTTCCTGTCTACTGACACTCATAATCTTGATAATTTTATTTAGTCTTCTGGTTTTAGATAACATTCTTATGCTATAACTCCCATATTCAGGTCAGATATGTTTCCTAAACTTTGGACTTGATATTTGAGTACTTAATTTCTCCACTTGGATGTCTATTTAAAACATGTCAAAAACTGAGAGAATTCCTGGTTTCTACTTCCAAACCCAAACCTACTATACCCTTATCTTTTTCATTCAGTTTGAAACTCTATCCTTCCAGTCCCTCACACGAAGAACTTTGGAATCAGCTTTGCCTTTTGCTATTGCTCTAACATGCAATATCCAATTCATTAGGAAATCATCAACTCTTAACCTTCAAAATACACCCTGAATCTATCAGTGTTCTCTAACATTTTCATTTTTGTTCTAAAAGTGCGTATTATAAGCCATAGAATAACTGCTAAGATAATTAAAGAAGTATAGTTAATAAACCAATAGTGGTGTTAAATGAAGCACTTATAATAAAAAAAAATTCAATTATTCTAAAAGAAGGAAAGAAAAATAGAAAATTACAGAAATAATATATGGAAAAACAGATTACAGGTCTATTTTAACTAAATCTTGTCAAATTTTTATTAAATGTAAGCAGTCTAAAGACACCAATTGGAAGGCTAATCTTGGCAGACTATGTATTTAAAAGTGAGATCCAACTATATGGTGTCACAGGAAACTCACTTATGTTTAAATGAACAGATATATTCAAAATAAAAGATGCATAAAAAGTGTACCATGCAAACACTAAGAATAAGAAAGCTGTAATGACTACATAAATATAAGATTAAAAGATATATTACCAGGATATATAGGAATACTTTATAGATCTGGGTTGCATTTATTAAGAAGATATAAATGAGGATGCAACTAACAATAGAGCTTAAAATACATTAAGTAAAATGGACAGAACTAATAGGAGAAATCGATCAGTTTACAATTATAATTGGAGATTTAGATAGTCACTTGTTATTGATAAGTAAGCAGAATATAGGATACCCACTCAACAACAGCAGAATATGTCATTTTTAAAAGTGATGTGTAATTCTGGCCAATGCAAACTGTAATATGCTGTTAATAATTTAACAGAGTTAAAATCATATAGAGTATGTTGTTTGATCACAACTGCAGGTCAATAACAGGATTAACTGAAAACATTAAAAATATTTGGAAATTAAACAGTACAATTCAAAATAATCTACGGAGAGAAAAAAACACAAGCATTATAAATTATTTTGAAACTAGCGAACAACGAAACAACTACACATGAAAAATGTGTAGTGAAACAGCAGTTAGAAATTTATAATTTAATGCTTATTTTAAAAATTAGGAAAAGTCGGCTGAGCGCGGTGGCTCACGCTTGTAATCCTAGCACTTTGAGAGGCCGAGGCTGGTGGATCATGAGGTCAGGAATTGAAGACCAGCCTGGCCAATATGGTAAAACCCCATCTCTACTAAAAATACAAAAATTAGCCAGGTATGCGTGCCTGTAGTCCCAGCTACTCGGGAGGCTGAGGCAGAAGAATCGCTTGAATCCATGAGGCGGAGGTTGTAGTGGGCCTAGATGATGCCACTGCACTCCAGCCTGGGTGATAGAGTGAGACTCCATCTCAAAAAAAAAAAAAAAAAAAATCAGGAAAAGGCTTAAGCAAATGACTTAAATTTACACCACAAGAAGCTAGTTAATGCTGACTAAGTCCAAAATAAGTAGAGAGAAGGGAATTATAATAGCAAAGACAGAAATCAATGCAAGGAAAAACAAATAATTAAAAAATCTTCGAAGGCAAAATCTAGTTATTTGAAAATCTTCCAGTCTGACTGATTAAGAAAAGAAGAGAGGAGACAAATGACTAATATCAGGATGAGAGGGAGATGATGCTATAAATTCTATAATGTTGAAGACAATAGGGAATTATATGAATGACTTTACATCAATATATCTAATACTGGGATAAAATAGAGTTGGTTTTTTTTGAAAGACATGATATACCAAAACTGAATCAAGAAGAAGTAAAATTTAAAAAGCCTTATATCTGTTTCAAAAATGAAATCTTAATTAAAAGCCTATTGTGAAAGTAAACTCTAGACCAACTGAAGTCTGCTGGTGAATGCTATTAAATAATGAAAAATAATAGCAACATTAACATAAAATCTTTCAAAAAATAGAAGAGATTAAAATACCTCTTTACTGATGTTATGAAGCAAGAATAATCTTGATCTTTAAACCAGACAGAAACAGTATGAGAAAACAAAATTTCTCATGAACATAGCTGTAAAAACCATTAAAATAATCATAAATCAAATACAGCAATATATGCGATATCATGAGCAAATGTGTTTACTCCCCGGCCCCGCCATACCACCTTGGCCCCATGGAATGAAATAATGGATTAACATTTAGAAGTAAATGATGACACTTTACCATTTAGTCAAAATAAAAGAGAACAAAATCTTATGATCAACTAAAAAAATGTCAAAAATTCAACACTGATGATAAAATCACTCAACCAAATAGGAAGGAAACGAAAATTACTCTTTTTTTTTTTTTTTTAGTAGAGATAGGGTTTCACTGTGTTAGCCAGGATGGTCTAGATCTCCTGACCTCGTGATCTGCCTGCCTCGGCCTACCAAAGTGGCCGTTACTCATTCTTGTAACCATCATATAAGTAAAGCTTACAGCTTAAATCATACTTAATGCTAAAATATTGAGATCTTTTCCCCTAAGATTGCAAAAAAGACAAGAATACATACTCTACACATTTTTATTATATAGTAGAACCTACATACTAATATATAACAAGAAAAATAAATAAAAACATGGATTAGAAAGAAAAATACAAACACTATTTACAGATTACATGGTTGTATACATAAAAAATAAACAAATCTATAAATAGTGCTACTAAATAGGGTAAGGGTGTTACTAAGTTCATGTTCAATACAAGGACAAAAAAGTTTTTTGGCATTACCAAAACACTAAAACCAAATGACTAAATATTGAAATTGATAAATATATTATTAATATATTTATAATATCCCAAATTATGAATACTAGAAATAAATTCAACACTGAAATCTACAAAACTTTGCAGTCAAAGACCTTAATAAATGAAACTATATATTGTCTTTGATCCAAAAATCTAATATTGTTAAAACATTCATTTTCTCCAAATTGGTTTACAATTTCTATAAAACTAAATTTCAAATGACAGTAGGCTCTTTAGTAAATATTAATAAGCTGATTCTAAAATTTATATGGTAATACAAGGACCTACCACAAGATAAGTAATTTGAAAAATAAACAACCAGGCTGTGTAACTTACTTTACTTGATTTCAAGACTTATTACAAAGCTATAGTAATTAAGTGTAATATTGTAACAATAAACATATAAATCAATGGAAAATAACTGATTATATATAAATATATAGGATGAGAACATAATGTCTTCATGTGTAATTCATCTAGGAATCCATATATAAATATAGAAAAGGTCAAAGTATGAAAGTCTGGGACACTCAGACCTTTAGAATTTGGAGCTATGAGAAGGAACCAACAACAGAGCCTGGGATAGGGTATCCAAGAAGCAGCCAGTTAAGGAAAAAAAACAGGAGTGACTTCACTCCAAGCACGGTGTAATTTCAAGTTATATCAAGGAAGGGTTAATTTTCAGCTGTGTAAGTACTGGTCAAATTAAAATATTAGAAGACATGACAACTGCTCAATGCATTTGGTTATGTAAATGTTGTTGAGGACCTTGATAAAGGCAGTTTTGACAAAATGGTAGATTAAAAAATAAGATAAATTAAGTCCATGAATTAATGAAAAGACTGCAGTTGGAGGCCTTACTAATAAATCCACTTCAGAAATATATCTATGGTTGGAAAGGATGATTGGCAGGCAAGTATGTTTCTGCAAAATAGAATTATCAGAAGGCAAAAGGCGCAAATTTTAGTTATAATCATCCTTTGGTGATCAGATTATAGTTTTTTGTTTTGTTTGTTTTTTCACTTTTAACTTTTTCTATAAATGGAAAATTATCTTTAATGATTATAGATTATTTTAGATTTAGGAAAATAAATTGTTTTAAAAATAAAGAAGAATGCCAACAGTTACTTCTTAGTAATTTAGTAGATTGGTGTTGGAAGAAGTTCAAGCTGCAGTTGATAAAAATAGGGATGTGGAAGAGACACGTCTTCTAAGAAGTTTAACAACCATTAGATTAAAGTGAACTATTTACTTGAGAATGAGGCAGATTCTTAAGGGGTAAATTTTCTAGACAATCTCAGACTTAAAGGAAACTTGTGAGTACAATGCAAACCACTTATTTTTCTCAACTGTTTGAAAGTAGATTGTCAATCTGATGACATATCACCTCCAAATTCCTTAGTAGGTTTTTCCTACAAACAAGAACATTCTCTTTTATAGGAACACTTTAAGCATAAAACCACATAATTAATATTGACACTGATTGCCATTTAACTCTCTAATCTCATATAAGTTTTATGAAATGTCACAATAACCTTCAAGATAGCAAAAATACTCAGTTTGAAATCATGCATTCCTTTTAGTTTTCATAAATCTTTCATTCACTCTGAAACAGTTTCTCAGTATTTCCTTGATTTTATTATCTTTTCTTTATTAAGGGTTACAGTTAAAATATTCTGTAGAGTGTCTCTCAATTTTGTTTTGTCTCATGTTTTCCCATAGTTAGCGTCAAGTGCTACATCTTTGGTAGAACAGACATGATGCCGTGTTCTCATTCTATTAGGTGGGTACACTTCCAATTTTCCCCATTATTTATGATGCCCACTTTGATCACTATTCATTTGATCACTAGATTTATTCACTAGATAGTTGTCTACATCTACGATGTGGAGGTATTTTTTTCTTTTTATATATAACATTTTTGTAGGAAGGCATCTTGAAGCTATGTAAAAACTATATTCATTAAACTTGAAATTAATTGTTTTCTATCTGTACAAATTCCTTTTGTTGGATGAGTTATAATTTGCTACTCCCATTATTTATTTCAGTGCCCAACTTATTCCAGAAATGGAAAGAGAGATCCTCTTTATTCTGGCTCCTGTGCCCTTTGCCATCTCCTCATCATTCTTGATAATGTCTTCACTTATGGGTGCAAGATATTGCAGACTTATTGTACTTTCCCTCCTGCTGCCTCATAGCCATGTCTTCAAAGAGTCTCAGTTGCTTTTAATGTAAAATGGTATTTATAAGCTAAAATTTGGTGCCAAGTTATGCTGAATATATGTATGTATGTGTCTGTATATATGATGAAAATTATAAGTTCGCTGCACATAGGCATTTCCATTGTCAACTAACTACTACAGTTTAATGGTCCTGCTTTGTGTTACTCTTCTCTTGCAGTGAAATAGAAAGATTTATGGCTCTTATTATCTTTTATATAGTTACTTTAAAAAAAAATCAAATGCCCATAGCATGCTATCAGTTTTCCATTGCTACTGCTACCCTTCTGTCCATGTGTTAATACTCTCCTCATCACACTTGGGTCTTGACACCCCACTCTGGTTCCCCCTCCAGGAAGATGCTCTCCTTGCCTTATTCAGAGTCTATCAACTGAACTCACATCAGGAAACCTCACTGGGGTGGGGGTTCTTTTTCTGTAACTGGGACATGTTATGAGACATTTTCTTGGAATTAGTCTTCTCTCTCGGAGGGAAATACCATTCTGGCATTTTTTTTTTCTGTGTCAAGAGGCGTTGATTAGCTGTAATCCTGACCTGTCCCCTCACACTATCCTCCACCAAAAAATTCCAGTGATGTTTTTGGGGCTATAAATTAGCATTTGCAGATAAGATTTCTTCTTTCTTCTGTTTCTTCTTTCCTACCTCTTGAGAACTGGCTTCCCAGAGTATGCAGCTCTGGTCTGCTCAGTTTTGTTTCCTGCTTTTTAAGTTTTAAGGAAGTATCTCAACATTGAGAAGCCTAGGTTTTTCCATTGTAAGCTGTATTTTGTTCATTATTCTGACAAATTCTGGAGTTTAGAATTAGAAGACGAATTATATTAACAGACTTAAACATCCATTGCTAATATAAATATAAGCTTTATTAATACAGGTAATTGTTTCATGTTTGTCTGCCTAACTCAACCTATCTTTTTTATTTTAATTTTCTTAGAAGACTTTAATTTTTAGAACAATTTTGGAGTTACAAATAATTGAGCAGATAGTAAAGACAGTTCCCATGCTTCCCTCCTCTGATACACATAGTTTAACCTGTTATCAAGATCTTTCATTTTTGTGGTATACTTGTTACAATTAATAAACGTATACTGAGACATTATTATTAACTAAAGTCCATCATTTATTCAGATTATTTTAATTTTTGCCTTGTGTCCCCTTTCTGGTCTGAGATTCCATCCAGGACATCACCTTATATTTAGTTATCATGTCTCTTTAACCGCTCTTAACTGTGACAATTTTTCAGACTTTCCCTGTTTTACGTGACCTTGCCAGTTTAGGAGAGTACAGTTTCTCATAATTTAAAAAGGCATGGACTTGAGGAAGGAAGACTAAAGAAGTAAAGTGCTATTTCACTATATCATATCAAAGTTACATAGCATCAACATGATTTATAACTGTTGGCATTGACTTTGGTAACCTAACTGAAGTAAGGTTTGCCATGTTTCTCAATTGTAAAGTTACTCCTCTTTGGGGAAAAATTTTAAATGTTAATATTTAATTTTGAATGGGGGATACTTAACATATTTCTAGGATGATTGACAGGAATAAATGGTGAAGGCGAATAAGGGAGAAGATAATAAGGTTGCAAGGTCAGAGAAAAATGGAAGGGTTTTTTGGCAATGACACAAGTGGGCAAGGTTACTTTGGCTTTGAGATGGAGACTGCAGGAATGATGCCAGGAATTCTGGCCTTCTGGTTGTATTCGAACATGTTTCAAGTATTCATTTTTTTAATGGGATAGTTTATGTTGTTTGTTTAGTTTAGTTTGGTTTGGCTGAGTGAAAGGAAGTGGCTAAGACTAGCCACAAAAAAAAAAAAAAAAAGAAAAGTCAAACAACTAGAAATTTGTGCACAGACCATCAAGCAACAGATGAGGGTCTATTTAAAGTTGGGAACTGCTGGTTTTTCCAGATTATGTGATTTTAATCAGATAATACAAGTAGACCATTGATTTGAACCATGATTGGGAATTGGAAAGATCAAGTATAGTGGAAGGTTATGGGGATATGAAGTTCTAGTGAAAGTAGAGCTGAACTATTTGAAAAAAATAAAGGTACTGAAAGCCCTGAAGGAACTGAAAGACCATGATACTTATGAAGATGTAATAAATGGATAGATCTCCTGTATTTGAAGTGTGAATTCAGTGGAGTGATTGAAATAGTGGTAAAAGAAGGATGTGAAAAGAGAAATTTCACATATCAGTATGTGAGAGATAGTATGGGAGAAAATGCATCAAGTTTGGAGTAGGAGCCGGGTTCAGAGGCTCACACCTGTAATCCCAGCACTTGGGAGGCTGAGGTGGGCAGATTACAAGGTCAGAAGATTGAGACCATCCTGGCTAACATGGTGAAACCCTGTCTCTACTACTAAAAAAATAAAAAAATAAAAATAAATAAAAAAAAGCAGGGTGTGGTGGCTTGCACCTGTAGTCCCAGTTTACTCGGGAGGTTTAGGCAGGAGAATTGCTTGAATCGGGAGGTTGAGGTTGCAGTGAGTTGAAATCACACCACTGCACTCCAGCCTGGGTGACAAAGGAGGTTTCCTATGCTAATTTACTTGCATTTCATATTAGTGACATGTGAATGTTATTAATTTTTTATTTCTTGATTCCTACCCATCTTGCTGTAACTTTATTTGGAAACCTTGTGTATAAAAAATTTTACTCTACAAAATCAAGCAAAAGTACTGTATTTTCCATGTATAAGAAATGAATTACCATATGACGACTTTTGGAATTTTTTACTTAATATTTCAATAATTTAAAAATTCCAAATCTTTGGGATTTTAGAGTTTTGTTTAAAATACACATCACCTATGAGGAAGATATTTTACTTCTGGATATACAGCCAAAGAAATGTAATTTCATGTACAACAAAAAGTCATGGGCAAGAATTTTAACAGCAGCATTATATGTATTACTCCACAACTGGAAACAAGTAAAAATCCCATCATTAGGATTATAAATGGAAAACTGTACAGCAATGAAAGTGTGCAAATATTGCTAAATCCTACAGTATAAAAGATTTTCACAAAAATAAATTTGAGTAAAAAGAGCAGCATAGAATACACACTGTATTAATCCATTTATATAAAGTTCAAAAACGGTCACTATAACTAAAAAAATAATTTGTGGTGATAGATACCAAAATAATACTTACCTTTGAGCTCAGGATATGAAGGAGGCTACTGGTATGTGAATAACGGTTGGCCCTTTTTCTGGTTATACTCATGTATACTTATTGTTTATGCACTTATCTATATGTATGTTATAATAAAAGTTTATGTATTCAAAAAACATTTGCACATAAGGCTGTATTAGCTGGATACTGTATAAAATGGCAGTTTGAATGTAAGCATTGACTTCCAATTCTACAAGAAGCCCTTATAAAATAATTTTTTACAAAATATGTAAAACCATAATGATGAAAATATTTTTTGATAGTAGCAATCTACTTTTGGATGATGAAAAACAGATCAGTGAAATAACTCATCAGATTTTAAAAGCTATAAACCAAAAACAGTTGGAGTAAACTGAAAAGTGAATTGATATCAAAAGCCCACCAACCTGGCAGCAGTTGTATTCCTGTGTTCCCTTACATTCTGTTCATCTGGATAGGTGGCCTATTTCAACCTCTCCAGGAATTCAGCATGTAGGTAATTCTCAGGTATTGTCAAAGAGAAAATCTTTGAAGAATAACAAGTACAATTGAGGCTAGATGTATTATGTCAAAATTAGGGAGATTAAGTGACTATTTATAAACTAAACATTGAAATCTTTATCTTTCTTACTACATCTGGTTCTAAGATTGCTTTCAGCCAAAATTATACCCTGCAGGCAGGAAACTGGGGAAGACATCTTTGGCATATCTGACAAGCCCAAATGCAGGCTCTATAGACACTAACAATATCAGTTCCAAATTTAAAAAAAGACTCAACTAAGTTATCCCACTCTAAAGGTGATAGTCAGTGAGGCCCTCTCACACACAAAGAGCTTCTAATAATATTTTAGCCCCTGATATAATAGGAAGGTGATTATGTATAATATCTAATACAATACAGAGACAGAAAGCTAAAACAAAAAAACAAAAATCCTCAGCTACTTGGAGTAAATAATATGAAAGGATAATTTAAGAAATTAAAGAATATCCTGAGCAGTAAGGCATAACTTGTTTTCATATGACAAGAAGAGGCTATTTTTAAATAGATCATTCTATTTAAAATGAGAATTTATAAAGAATTTAGAAGAGCACTTGAATATGAAAACCATGCCACTAGTCACAAAAATACTAATAGAAGTATTGATTTCAAATTTGAGCAAAATTAGGCAAAAGGAGAACAAAAAGGAAAAGATGAACAGATCAGAAAGAAAAATATAGCAATATTACAGGGCTAGTCCATGTGGTTCAGTATCAAAATATTAGTAGTTTCAGAACAATCAAACAGAGAAAATGGAGTCAAACACATTAGTGACAAAGTAATTCAAGAATATTTCCTGGGACCAAACACCCACTGAGTTCTCAGCAAAATCGAAAATAGAAGGCCTTCACCAAAACACATTGCCATAATTCTTCTTTTTGTTGGAGCAAACAAAATAAAAATTTAAACATGGTTCAGAGAGAAAACTATCAAGAATGAAAATGGCACCAGAGTTCCTCAACCTAAGTCTGAGAAGTAGATGGTGACAGAGAAATGCTTTTAGATCCTTAGGGCAGATATTTTCAATCTAGCATTCCATTCCCAGAAAGCTAACATTTAACTGAATATACTTCAGAGTTTATAGACTTGCAAGATCTAAGACATTTATATCACATGATTCTATTATTTGGAAGTGATTGGAACAGGTAACTCTGTTAAAATAAAGGAGCAATCTAAGAAAGAGTTGTAGGATATTGAAAACTGAAAGACCAAGAGGAGAATGGGGAAGGTTATTCCCAAGATTATGGTGAATGGCAATTAGGGGGTAACATATTCTATGAGAAGTCTGATATTTAACAAATTAAATTCAGAGCAGGCCAGGAAATTCTATAGAGACTTCCTGAAGGATGAACCTGTTACAATTCCTATTATCTTTGAGCATAGCAAGCAGAGATCTACATATTTGATGAAAACCATACCAAAGAAATCTACAGTTCATGAAAACTGTACCAAAAACTCAATAAACTAAGTAAGTTTTAATTCATGGGAAAGCAACAATTTTAATATTCATACATTTGTTTCCGGAAGATAGGGGAAATTAAAAGTTAAAGTTACAGGCAGAGGTGTGCATGTATCGATATATAAAACAGATCTAGGTGTTTCTCCTTAATAGAAGAATAGAGCAATAATTCTCTGAGTTTGGTCCACAGACCCCTGGGGAATCCCAAAGGCATTCTTAGGTGGCCTGTGGACTCAAAACTATTTTTAGAATAATGCTCAGTGTTACTTGCCTGTTCCATTGCACAGCAGTGTTAAAACTGCTGATGCATCAATACAAAGAAGGCAGTAGGCTCCAAGATGTCCTTGTCATTGTATACTTCAAAGATTTTTTTAGCGTATTACTGAAGAATTTACTTGATGAGGTAAAAATATTAATTTTATTACATTGTAACCATTGGGTACACATTACTGGAATATTCTGTGTGATGAAATGGTAGGTACACATAAAACATTTCCCCAGATACTTATTACAGTGGTTGTTTTGAAAAAGTGTAGTTATGCAATTGAGTTGTGATCTGAAGCTTTTACATGGAATGCTGTTTATATTAAAGAGAAAAACTGCTATACAAATATGAGTATTCATATTTGGATATTTGATGGACATTTTCTCAAAAAAAAAAAGTGAGCCTGTCACTTCAATAGACAGTATTTATTGTCAATGATACAATTTGAATTCAAATAAAGTTGAGAATTTTTGCAACACTTAATGACTTGACAGCTCCAAATACTTGGACTCTTCACATGTGATCATTAGTGGTATTTATGAACATGAATTTTTGATATTAAAGGAAATGTGTCAAAAGTGGATGACCTGCATGATAGCCAATGTTTTCCAAATGTCCAATGCATGCATGTTATCAAATCACCTATATTTGGGTAAAAGATCCTCAAGGTGCAAGAGAGGCCAGTGAATTTTAATGTAAGAGTTTATTAATATGGTTTCAGATTTTACATTACAGCTAAATATCAAGAAAGTGCTATTATGTAGCATCAAAGAAAAATACTCACAATTGTTTGATAGAATTTCTCTTTTTCAAATATATGCTTTGTGAGGCTGGATTTTCTTCACATACTTCAACCAAAACAATGTTTTGCAATAGACAATACGGAAGTAGATGTGAGAATCCAGTTATTCTCTATTAAGAAGACATTAAAGAATTTGCAAAAATGTAAAGCAAGCCACTTTTCTTGAAAAAGATTTTTGTTTCAGAAAATGCAGTTATTTTTCATGGAAAGTTGTTATTTCTATAATTTGCATACATTATTATGTTAAAATTAAAAACATAAAATTTATGTTTTAATTTATAATATTGTAAATACATACATATACATATACATATACTCCTCTTTTCCTCGTAACTATTCACCAAGTGAACTCTGCTTGTAACTATTCACCAAGTAGTTACAAGCAGAGTTCAGATTCTAGCTGTGCTACTTCCATGAAAACTGAGAAACCTGAGCAAGTTATTTGTCCCCTCTGAGATCATTTCCCATTTGAAATACAGACTTGATGTTACCTTTCTTGATGGGTTGTTGTTAGGTTTAGAGATAATATCTAATATAAATATGATACATGTAAACATATGACATAATATGCTCAACACATTGCAGATACTTAATAAACAATAGCATTTGGTATCTACAAAAACATCAATAAATATAATCCATTTAAAGAAAAGTACTTTGGAGGTATTTCTTAATTTTTAAGTCCAAAGGGGCCCTGAGATGAAAACGTTTGAAAACAATTGGAATATATGATGCTCAGAATTGAAAAGACAAAATATATTAATGTAGCAATATAAGAATTATTCAAGTTATGTTTAGGGAGGATATGCTGAAGAATTATTTGACTCTTAAAAATATTTATAATTTTAAAAGTATCCCACTACATAAAATGTAATACAGATAAAAAAAATGTACACTTACAGTAAAGATTTGTGAATTATGGCTTGTATAAAATTTGCAGTGAACTTATTTTCTCAATAATCATAATTAATAAAGGTTATTACTTTGCAGATTTTATTTCAGAAGTATAAAGTATATAAGGCCTAGTGGTTGGCACATTATGGGTCTTGTTGTTTTAAATTGTTTATAATTGTCATGATGATTGAAGAGAAAAATAGTGATTTGAGAAAATAAGATCCAAAATAGGTAGAATGTATAATTATGTGTGTGTTTTCCTTCTGTACTATTCACAACAGTCATTTTCTGTGCTACATGGAATGTTGTAAGTATGTTTCATAGAAAGAACTCATGGGTCCTAAGGTGATCTAAGAGCATAACACCGCAAACTACCTAGCCTTACTTAGCCACTTTCTCATTGGTTTGTATAGATTATCCATGATATTTAATATATTTTTTAAAAAAACACTTTGCAGCTAAGATATTTTAAAACTACTCATCTAATCCAATCCAGCATCTACTTCTTAAAGACTTGCAATGTCATTATTATAAATATCTAATTGATTAAGAAAAAATGACATCATATCTTCTGAACTGCTAAACTTTTTTTTTCTCTACTAAATCTTTGTATTTGTTTCATTTTTTAAATTAAAACTCCCAAGAAAAGAAATTCTTATCTTTCAAATATAATGATGCCATTTGTAACTCATTTAATCAAAATACATTCTCAAATTCAAAAGACTGGAATGCACTTATTTGTCCACGTGTTTGTGAGCTCCAGAAATCTCCATTGCAATCATTTGCCTATTCAGAATGAGTTCTGTGGATATAGAAAGTGAGAAAACCACAAAGCTATGTGATATCCAGGCTTGGATATATCTTTTCTGTAATCATGGATTAATGAAATATGGTTCCAAGATAATTACCTGAGCTTTTAATATACACCTTGGATGTAAAAAACCCATAAAATAGTGCCAATTATATAAGTTACCCTTAGAAAAAATTGTTTCTTTCCTGACGTAAACAATGTGTTTTCATTTACCAATCATAGCCCCCCTTTCTCTCTATGTGTTCAAAACCTATTCAGATTATAGACAGTAGTCTGATGGAAATTCAACAGTAAAGTTAAAATGGGCCTGGTGGGTGACTCACACCTATAATGTCAGCACTTTGGGATGCTAAGGAGGATAGATCCTTTGAGTCCAGGAGCTGGAGACCAGCCTTTACAATGTGGTAAAACCCTGTCTCTATGAAATATACAAAAATAGGCTGGGTGCAGTGCCTCACACCTGTAATCCCAGCACTTTGGAAGGCCAAGACAGGAGGATCACTGGAGGTCAGGAGTTCGAGACCAGCCTGGCCAATATGGTGAAAACTCATCTCTAGTAAAAATACAAAAATTAGCTGGGCGTGATGGTGTGTGCCTGTAATCCCTGCTACTCAGGAGGCTGAGGCAGGAGAATCACTTGAACCTTGGAGGTGGAGGTTGCAGTGAGCTGAGATTGGGCCACTCCACTGCATTCTAGGTGACAGAGCAGGATTCCGTTCTCCCTCAAAAAAAAAAAAAAGAAAGAAAGATTACACACACACACACACACACACACAAATAGTCCAGCATGGTGGTGCCCCTGTAGTCCCAGCTACTCAGAAGCCTGAGGTAGGAGAATTGCTTGAGAGCCTGGAAGGCAGAGGTTGCAGTGAGCTGAGATGTTAGTAAAGTTAAAATGTAGTCCTATGATGAAATATTTATCCTGGAGACTAGGCAATGAGATGCATCCATGAAAAGATTGCATGTGCAGGACAGATGCATCCCTAGTCACCTCCAAGAGGAATGACTGTTGCATATTGATTAAGCTTCAAGAGAAGAAACACAGAGAGATGACTGTTAGGATGGATTTTTAGAATCAGGCTCTGGACTCTGATCCAGGAGTACTTCCACATGGAAACAGCAGTTATGACTGGATTACAGGCAGGCTAGCCCAAAAAGAAAAGCAGAAGAGTCTGAGCTATGTGTACATATTGAAAGAATTGCATTCTTTCAATTTCTGCAAATACATGTCTGTTATTTTCATGAGGTGGAGTGAATGAAGTATCAAGAGAAGGATCCACTTCCTAAATGCTTCTTAAGATGATAGAGTTTTTGTTTTTGTTTTTTGTTTGTTTGTTTGTTTGTTTTGGTACTAGCAAGAAAATGGAGAAAAGCTTTTTCCCTAAAACAATTGCTTAAGATTCCCAATCTTTGAAAGTGAGGGTGCCCATATACATAAGCAGATTATATAACCTACTTGCCTCAAATATTCTCTTACCCAGGGTTTGTAGTTCTAAAATCACAAGAAATTTTAAAATAAATAATTTTAGTTCCATTAAGTGGCAAATACTTTCACTTATGTTGTTTTATCACTTAATTTTCATAATATTAAAGACAAATTCTTCAATTAAGATATTGAGAAAATGGGTAAATTTAAGTAATTAGTAAATCTTGCTCAATAAAAACAAAAGGTAAAATTTTAACTCACGTCTCTCTTATTCCAGGCTCCCACTTGTATGACACATGTAAGTTTTACCAAGATTCCTAGAGAATAACTGTGGGGAATGTGGAAGATTATTATCGAATCAATTCACTCTAACATCAGTTTTGACTTAATTGTTATATATTCTCATCTGGCAGAAAGAATTGAAGAAGTGTCCATTTTAAAGCACTGAGTCTCTAGACTATGATTAAAGTAAAATAAGAACTCAGAAAGCCAATGAAGGACTTCAGAGACAGTTTGTTAACTTTACCAACTGTCTTAGGGTTGATACTTTTCAAAATGTGAAATACATTTTATCTCTAGAATGTCAATGCTGAGTTACTGTATGCTGGAGACAACAGTGATTTGTTAACTTACACAGGGAAGAAAGAAAGAGAACTTGTTACTGTGTCTCACATTCATTGCTGCTTGCTGCTGTTGGTTGGCTCAGGGGTATACCAAGGACCAGCTTCTAAGTTTGGCTGATGGGATCTTCAACGGCTTTCAAACAACATAACAACAACAAAACCTTGGCCAGTTCTCTTATTATTCAAACTACATTATTACTAAAATATAACAAGGGGAGTATCTTGTTGAAAAAAAAAATGGATTGTCTAATTCTGCAAATTGTTACAGACTTTTTGTTCAAGACAATGATACAAACTGCTGTTCCATTACTTTCATATAAAACCAACAAAAGCCATTGTCTAAAGAGTCTACACATGTGGTATTTATAAGATAAATTTGGTTTACTTCATATGATTTCATTTTACTTTGGACTTCCTGCAACTCAAATATTCTTTCTTTTCAATTACTGAAGGTAATTTAATAATGCTGTTTTTCATAAACAAAGAACTATTCATTGTTTAACAATCAAAGAATGACTTTGAGAAACTTCAAGGATAAATGAATTACAATTTTAGCTTTTAGAAATTTGTCTGTCATATTTTATAATACAAGGCTTTAGCTGATAAAGTAGCCTCTGCCTTTAGTTGCAGAGACTATGAAGGAACCAGCATCATTTTAACAATTAAATATTTCATTCTTTTAAAAATCTCCACTGATAAAATATTAGAGTAAAAGAAGAAAACTCTGAAGTCCCTTCCTAAAAATTCAGGAATATGCCCATGGTTAAAAAAAAATTAGCTGGAATATCCAGGATGTGAGAACAAGCAGAGATTTACAGAAAAGTTGCAGTAGCTGTATAATCTGGGAATTACATTATGTAATGCACTATTTCTGGAGAGGAGCTGTAACTTAACTCCATATTAACTATGGAGAAAGTTACTTAAACTCTGAGGACTAAGAAATGGCAGCAGAAGGAAATACATGTCTGAAACAGGAAAGCTACATTAACAGATGTATTACAGAACAAAAATATGTGAGGGTATCTCATGGAAGCATCCAGTTTGATTGTGATGTAGATCAAAGAGATGATTCTCACTCATGAAGTGACAAAAATTGGACATGTATAGGTTGTCATTCTTTCAAGGATGAACAAAATGGAGAAAAATTATTTAGGTGTCAACAATAACAAGAAGTAAATTATTGACTTTAAGATAGGTGTAAAATAAATTGTAAGTATGTAAAGGCTTTCTACAAAAATAATGTTTTAAATACATATGCATGTGTCTCCAATAAATATTACATAACAAAGAAAAATACTCCTTGAGATACAAAATAAAATTAAAAAGAGTTAACAGAGATAATGAGAGTAACAGTAACTAAAAGCACAATAGCAAATTAAAATGTGCTGTAGAGGTACCAAGAAGAGAAAGTATATCATTATATCGTATACAATTATATTAGTGATACTGAAGAATAGAGACTTTCTTCAAGAGTACAAGAGAAAAAACATAGAGGAGAAAATGACCAGAAAGGAGGTAGTAACTGTGGAGAAAGAGAGATGATCCAATTTATAGATTATCAGAATTGAGAAAGAACCAGAACAAAACTGTCAAAGTAATAAACAAACATGTAGCACAAACTGATTAACACCCAAATCTTTATAGCAAAACTATCCACTTTGATGCAAGAACAATTTTTTAAAGCTGCTTACTAAAATACTTGGTTTAAGAGAATAAAAAATTTCTTCAAGAAGATAAACTTGAAAGTAAACAATAGTTCTATTACATGTGGGTTGCATTCAATTAAAAGTAACACACTATTTTAAAATATATGTTACCAGTTGTATAATATGCAGTTTACAAGTTGGTTTCTTTCAGGAATGCAAGGGTGGCTCAACTCTAGAAAATCAAATGAAGTAAACTAGTATCTCTAAGTCAATGGAAACAAATCTCATGGCAAGAGCACTACTTTGTGAGGCTCTGCTTATTCCAGGGCCACCTGGAATTTGTAAAGAGCTCGAGAGTCTGCTGGAATCAGACTCAGCCCATCTTGGAGCAGCACTTACTAGCAGGGTTCTTGTTTCCTATATTGCACCTAACAATGGAGAGGTATATGCACAAAAGGCTGAAGTGCTGTTTGCTCAAAACTGTACAAGAAGAATGACTTCTGTAGTTTGGGAACAGGCAATTGTCAAAAGAACAGTTTGCTGACTTAAAAGAAAATAATTTTTAACTGGTTGTTCACTTAACACATAGAAACCAAATGTTCTTCACCGATTTGGGTTGAATTTTGTATTTCTAAATAAGGTTGGAGTCAGTAGGGCTTCAAATTTCTTCATGTCTCATCATCAACTTTTCACTGAGCAGTCTCATTGCAATTATCATTCAACACACAGAGGCAGTTTAATTACATTTCCCAGTATAGCTATATTATCATTTCATATAGCTGTCATCTTGATCCTAAAATAACCATAGTCTCTTTCCTGTGAATGTTAACATATAATCAACAATAACTCCCATAAAGTGACCTTTTTTTGACCCAAAGCTGAAAAGAAATAGTGATATGTAGTTTCATGCTCAAAAAGCCCTTTTGAAAATTAGCAGACTCTTTAGAATAAAAGCTTTTGTTAGTGGCCATTGTCACAAATCACACAGTGTATTGTCCAAAAAATTGGCATAAATTTACTGCAACAGAGAAGCAAACTTGCATCCACAAGAAGTTATAAAACATAGTCTTGTTCCATTATTTTTACTTAGTACACAGTCTATTTAAGAATTTGAATTATTAGATACCATTAGAAAACCTGAAGATTTATGAATTTGAAAACCAACCCTGGCTGTGCTTCCTGCAGTGATTATTTATCTGAGTATCAGTACAAAATTATAACCACATACTGTCTAGTATTTCTTTATGTCACCAGGCAAGTAGTTTATTTTGCATAGATGACTCACTAGAATTTGCTTATTATTTTACTTTCATTTGAATAAACATATTTAGAAAGGGAAAATCTACTACAAAGGAGCCCTATCAATGAAAGCTATATTTAATACATCTACCTTCTATGGCATTAAAAAAGCATTTTCTCTCCCATTACTTTTAGATTATACAAGAAAAAAGAAAAAAATTTATGATACAGAAATATTTATTTATGACTTTTAATAATGTGGGAGTGTAATTCCATAAAGATATTGAACATAGAATTATAGAGCATAAAAAGTGACTTTCTTTATTGCTTCCAATATTAAAATAAAAATTTGGGTCAAATAATGTTTTAATGGGCTTTTTTATAAAAAAAAATTATTTCCATAAGCCTAAAAATTGGAAGGGAATTTCTTGACTCTTCTTCTTTTTATTTATTTATTAATTTATTTTTTTAAGACAGAGTCTTGCTTTGTCACCCAGGCTGGAGTGCAGTTTTGCAATCTTGGCTAACTTCAACTTCGCCTCCTAGGTTCAAGCCATTCTCTTGCCTCAGCCTCCTGACTAGATGAGACTACAGGCGCATGCTACCATTCCCAGATAATTTTGTGTATTTTTAATAGAGATGGGTTTCACCATGTTAGCAAGGATGGTCTCGATCTCCTGACCTCCTAATCTACCCACCTCGGCCTCCCAAAGTGCTGGGATTACAGGGGTGAAGCACCGTGCATGGCCAACTCTTCTTAGTGCTCTTGTTTTCTCTATTTTTTATCCTTTTGTTTTTTTCTTTGCCCTCACATGTAGCCTGTCAAGTTAACCATACGTACCAATTAATACTACATTATCATAGTTATCTTCATCAAGAATTCCTTTTTTTCATTTTCTTCTCCTCTATTCCCATGTGATGTCATACTTCCATTGCTCACTGCCTCGTGGGTACCACTCTATTGTGTTTGCTATGTCTTTAAATTCTCCTGTGCTTTGGTGTAAAACATTGCTTTGTAGTATGTGTATATATTTTTTAATTCCATAAATATTGATCTATGTATATGTAAATCATTTTTTTCTCTTTTTCACACAATACTGTTTTATAATCAATGTTAATATGTGTGTATATATTATATATACATCTACATATATATGTATAGGCTCTAATTGCTGCATAATATTCTATAATTTAGTCCACTACATTTTAATTATCTGCTTCACTTAGAGTGGACATCGTCTACTACAAACAAATGAGAAGCATTATCATATGGAATTTAGTGTGCATATTTTCCTAGCAGTGGAATTTCTGAATACAAAGTTATATACATAATTTTACTGAGTTCTGCAAGAGCACTCTTTAGAATGGCAATGACAATTTTAACTCTCAATAGAAGTATATTTGACCTTTAGTATATTCAAATTCTCACCAACATATGGTATTCCTTTTCTATTTTTAGCATTCTTATTTCCAAAATTTGCATTGACAAAATTCCTATAGAATTAGAGTATCAAATAGTAATTATTTGGTGATTTTCTGTTTTGAATTACATAGTCCTCTCCTTTGCCCATTAGTTTTTATTAGTTTTTCCATATTTTTCTTGTTGACGCATAAGAGTTCATTTTCTGTTCTGTTATTTATTTATTTATTTTGGTTTTAGACATGAGGTCATCTTTTTCTAGCCTTTGGTTACAGTGAGTATCCTTTATTGATATGTGTAATAGTCAGGATGAAACAGGCTATGCTGCAATAACAAGTGACCCA
Source organism: Plecturocebus donacophilus (assembly GCA_004027715.1). Classification (NCBI taxonomy): domain Eukaryota; kingdom Metazoa; phylum Chordata; class Mammalia; order Primates; family Pitheciidae; genus Plecturocebus; species Plecturocebus donacophilus. The sequence goes on from PVKP010010098.1 coordinate 20,847, forward strand.
TGTTTTTTGCAATTCTGATTAGTCTCCAGAACAACCTTTTCAGAATGGGGACTTAAGGATCTAAAAGTTTTCCATCTGTTGGCTCTACCCTCTAAATATGGCTTTTACTGTTTCAGAGGAAGAGAAAATAAAGAGCGTGGTTTAACCTTACAATCTTACCAAAGTATTTTTGATGAGAAGTAACTCATATCATTTTTGCTTGTAGTCCACTGGCTAGAATTACATAGTTTTCCAATCTAGACAGGTGAAAACATTTTTGATAATTATGTAGGATAGCAATCCTTATCTCTTTCAAAAAAATCTTAAATTTGACATAACTTAATCCACCACATTTTCACCTCATGGTTTTTGTTTCAGAAATTTTGATGATTTCTCTACCATGAAGGTACTTTCCTATATTTTCTTTCATTAAGGCATTCTCTCATATTGTTTTCTCTTACCTTTATAGTTAGATCTGAAACCCACTAGAAGATTCATGTTTGTTAGAGTGTAATGTAAGTGTCTTTCTATATTTGTTATCCAGATTTTCCAACACTGTTGTACATACAAGCTCTTCTTTCCCCATTGCTTTGTGCTACCTGCTTTGCCATGTATCAGGTCACACAATTTTAAGGTCAATTTTTCTATTTTTTATTAATCCACTATTAATTTCAGTGTTAATATTCTAATGTCCAAACGACCTAAATTCTTTGATGTATAAACATTCATTATTTTATCAATTCATTAAACAAATATTCAGTGAAAATTTGCACATTCCAAGAATTGCATAGGCATAAGGAGTACATAATTGAACCAGGTATGAGACTTCTTTAAAAATTCATAGTTAAATAAAAGGGCAGATATATCAAGAAAATGCAAGTGCAAATATATTTTCTTTTTTTTCATTATTTATTTAAATTTTATTTTTTAATGCATTTTAGGTTTTGGAGTACATGTGAAGAACATGCAATATTGTTGCATAGGTACACACGTGGCAGTGTGATTTGTTGCCTTCCTCCCCTTCACCTATATCTGGCATTTCTCCCCATGCTATCTCCCCCCAACTCCCCACCCCCACTGTCCCTCCCCTCTAAGAGCACAGAGTATGTATGACAATAGCACTGAAGACAGAGTGAAAACTGTATAAAGGAGTGACCAGGAAGAATACATCAGAAAGAAATCATAGCCTTAAATATATATATATATATATATCAGAAAAAATGGCAGGAAGAAAATTAATGAGCTACAAGTCTGCATCCAGAAATTTTAAAATAAAAATGAATTAAATAAGAAGTATAAATATAGTAAGTACAAAATGAACATTGCAGAAAACAAAGACTTACTAGAAAGAATTTTAAAAAGCAAATGTTTCTATTTTGAAAAGATCTTTAAAGTAGGCAAACTCTTAGTGATCAAGAAGAGAGAAGGCAAAAGTAAATATTAGAAATGAAAGGTATGACTTTTTATGTATAAATGATACTGAAGTGTTAAAGACAGAATAATGCATTAAAATATTTGGCAATAGATTTTTAAAATGAATAGAACTATTAAACTCCTATTAAAATGTATTAAAATGTATTTTTACAAAACAGATTAAAAAAGAAATTGTTCCAACATTCTCTGACCATGAAAGTAGTTGTGTAGGTAGATAAAAACCTCCCCACAAAGAAAGTGACAGACCCAGTTGGTTTTATAAGTGAGTTCTACTCATGTTTTAAGGGAAAGCTTTTCCCAATCTTCTTCAAACACTTTTTCAGAGAATACAAAAATGATGGCTGTTCCTCAACTCATCTGTGAAAGTAGTAGAATTTTACCAAAGCTAATACCAAAGTCAATAGAGGAAAGATAAAAAAAGTAAAACTAAAATTGTTAAGGTTACAAAAAGAAAGAAAAAGACATCATGTCCAACTTGGATATATCTCAGAATATTAATATTAGAGAAAAAATAAGTGTACTATATCACATGAGTATATTAAAAGGGAAAAACATGTATTCTTTGTAGATGTAGAATTTTTTTATGTAAAATGTAGCAACCATTTATAATGCAATTTTTTAGCAAGTTAGAAAAGGAGGGACATATTTTAATAAAGAGTATCTACTAAATTCCTATAGAACATAATTTTTAATAAACAATTTTATATGTATTCCTTTAATATTAGGAAATAACACAAAGTTCTCACTATAATCACTTTTTTGTACATTGGAATAAAACCCCAAGTCACCAGGTAAGACAAAATAATAAGAATAAAATTAAAATATTTATTTGTAAAGAAGAAAAATAATTATAGATTGTACATAGAAAACCTGAAGAATCTTCTAATTATAGAATCAATATAAATAGGAATATATAAAAATCAGTCTTATAGCTCTGCATCAACTGCATTTACAAAGTGTAATGGGAAATATGTTTTGTGTCACTTAACAGTGTGTAGAGTTTAATTTGTTATGAAAACATATCAAATATATGTGGCTGGAAGGAGGTAAGATGACTTTGCACCTATGTGCAGGCTCAAAATTCTCATTATAGGAACATTTAGAAATCAGACTTATTCATACAAAAGGTTATTATGGCTGCGCTGAGGCAGGGAGATTGCTTGAGCCCAGGAGGTGGAGGCTACAGTGAGTAACCTAGGTGACAGAGGGAGACACTGTTTCTATTAAAAAAAAAAAGTTCTTAAGCCTCCAAAATTCTGCTGGAGAATATTGCTGAAAATAAAATGTGAATCAACTCATAGGTCAAAATAAAAATCAATTAAAAATGGAAGAATCAATAGTATGTTTGCGCAGTACTATTTGTATTAATTTCCAAAGTAAACTAGTTAGGGTAGGTGAATGGGGAGAGTGATTTTCTTAATCACCAGAAGCAGTATTCCATTGACAGGAGTCCTTGGGTGGATGGTTATAACCTAGCTGTCATGGCAGTACTGACACTCAGAGGCCTCTGGCTTGATCAGTGATACCTTCTGCTGCTCTTCTCCATGTGTGATTTCGAACAAAATTGTCTCAGGATAGTACATTTTTGACAACACAGATGAAGAAGAGTCAGGAAATGATCAGTTGCTCATTTGGGTTGAAAGACATGAGGAGTACATATTAAACTGACCAGTTACTCCATGATTCCTTATCATTTGACCTATTTGTTCCTAATGTTTACTCAACACATACTGCCTTTTAAAAAATACATGTTCACTGGGATTTTTGGATGTTACTTATTTCCTCTCATACACTGTCTTAACGAAGGACTTTTTACTTTAAAGTTATTTGCCCAGGACAAGACCAAAATTTAGGCATATTTACCTGCCAAGTAACATTCTGTCATTACTACAATCTGGTTATTTGATTAAATTTTCCATTGCAAATTCCTATTTAAAAAATAATGTAACTGATACTGATAGCAGACAGCAATGCAGGGCATATTTAGAGTAAGTAGTAAGGAGTATTTGGAGGATGAGAGCTTCCTAGAATCCTTTTTATAGCTGGTTATGGAGAGAAGGACCATGTGTCCATTAGACCTGCTCCTAGGTTGAATAAATGTCTATACCTGCATCCGTTTTATTTCATCTATTTTTTTTAAAGAATTATCCTTGGGAATGGCCATGCCATGGAAAGAAGTATCCCTTATGAGAAACACTAACTTAAAAGGTGAATGTACTACATTGGCACTAATATTGAACTGGCAACTAGGTCTACAATTTTTTTTTTTATTTTACTTTAAGTTCTGGGGTACATGTGGAGCTCTTGCAGGATTGTTACATAGGTATACACATGCCATGGTGGTTTGCTGCCTTCATACCCCCCAAAACCTTCATTAGGTATTTCTCCTAATGTTATCCCTCCCCAATATCCACACCCCCTGCTATCCCACCCATAGTCCCCCATACCCCAACAGACCCCAGTGTGTGATATTCCCCTCCCTGTGTTCATGTGTTCTCATTATTCAACACCCACTTATGAGTGAGAACATCCAGTGTTTGGTTTTCTGTTCTTGAATCAGTTTGCTGAGAATGATAGTTTCTAGATTCATCCACGTCCCTGCAAAGGATGTGAACTCATCCTGTTTTATGGCTGCATAGTATTTCATGGTGTATATGTGCCACATTTTCTTTATTCACTCTATCATTGAAGGCATTTGGGTTGGTTCTAGGTCTCTGCTATTGTAAACAGTGCTGCTGTGAACAAACATGTGCATGTGTCTTTATAACAGAACGATTTATAATCCTTTGGGTATATATCCAGTAATGGGATTGCTGGGTCAAATGGTATTTCTATTTATAAATCCTTGAGGAATCACCACACTGTCTTTCCCAGTGGTTGAACTAATTTACACTCCCACCAACAGTATAAAAGTGTTCCTATTTCTCCACATCCTCTTCAGCATCTTTTGTCTCCAGATTTTTTAATGATCACCATTCTAACTGGCCTGCGATGGTATCTCAATGTGGTTTTGATTTGCATTTCTCTAATGACCAGTGATGATGATCATTTCATATGTTTGTTGGCCATATAAATGTCTTCTTTTGAAAAGTGTCTGTTCATATCCTTTGCCCACTTTTTGCTGGGGTTCTTTGTTTTTTTCTTGTAAATTTGTTTGAGTTCTTTGTAGATTCTTGATATTAGCTCTTTTTCAGATGGGTAACTTGCAAAAATTTTTTCCCATTCTGTTGGTTGCCATTTCACTCTACTGATTGTTTCTTTTGCTATGCAGAAACATTGAAGTTTAATTGATTACCTTTGTCTATTTTGGCTTTTGTTGCCATTGCTTTTGATGTTTTAGACATGAAGTCCTCACCTATGCCTATGTCCATGTCCTGAATGGTATTGTGTAGGTTTTCTTCTGGGGTTTTTATGGTGTTAGGTCTTATGTTTAAATCTTTAATCCATCTAGAGGCAATTTTTGTATAAGATGTAAGAAAGGGGTCCAGTTTCAGCTTTCTGCACATGGCTAGCCAGTTTTTTCAGCACCATTTATTAAACAAGAAATCCTTTCCACATTGCTTGTTTTTGTCACATTTGTCAAAGATCAGATGGTTGTAGGTGTGTGGTGTTAGTTCTGAAGCCTTTGTTTTGTTCCATTGGTCTATAGCTCTATTTTGGTACCAGTACCATGCTGTTTTGATTACTGTAGTCTTGTAATATAGTTTGAAGTCAGGTAGCGTGATGCCTCCAACTTTGTTCTTTTTGCTTAGAATTGTCTTGGCTATGTGGGCTCGTTTTTGGTTCCATATGAAGTTTAAGATTTTTTTTTTTTTTTTTCAGTTCTGTGAACAAGGTCAATGGGAGCTTGATGGGGATAGCATTGAATCTATAAATCACTTTGGGCAGTATGACCATTTTCACGATATTGATTCTTCCTAAACATGAGCATGGAATGTTTTTCCATCTATTTGTGTCCTCTCTAATTTCCTTGAGCAGTGGTTTGTAGTTCTCCTTGAAGAGGTCCTTCACATCCTTTGTTACTTGTATTCATAGGTATTTTATTCTCTTTGTAGCAATTGTGAATGGGAATTTGCTCATGATTTGGTTCTCTGCTATTGGTGTATAGGAATCTTATGATTTTTGCACATTGATTTTGTATCCTGAGACCTTGCTGAAGTTGCTTATCAGTTTAAGGAGATTTTGGGCTGAGACGATGGGGTCTTCTAAATATACAATCATGTGTTCTCCATATAGAGACAATTTGACTTCCTCCTTTCCTAATTGAATACGATTTATTTCTTTTTCCTGCCTGATTGTTCTGGCTAGAAATTCCAATACTATGTTGAATAGGAATGATGACAGTGGGCACCATTGTCTAGTGCCAGTTTTCAAAGGGAATGCTTCCAGTTTTTGCCCATTCAGTGTGATATTGGCTGTGAGTTTGTCATAAATGGCTTTTATTATTTTGAGATACATTCCATTGATACCTAATTTATTAAGAGTTTTTAGCATAAAGAGCTATTGGATTTTGTCAGAGGCTTTCTCTGAATCTATTGAGATAATCATGTGTTTTTTTTCTTTGGTTCTGTTTATGTGATGTATTACATTTATAGATTTGCATATGTTGAACCAGCCTTGCATCACTGGGATGAAGCCTACTTTATCATGATGGATAATCTTTTTGATATGCTGTTGCATTCAGTTTGCCACAATTTTATTGAAGATTTTTGCATCGATGTTCATCATGGATATTGGCCTAAAATTTTCTTTTTCATTTGTGTCTCTGCCAGGTTTTGGTATCAGGATGATGTTGGTTTCATAAAATGAGTTAGGGAGGATTCCTTCTTTTTGTAGTTTCAGAAGGAATGGTACCAGCTCCTTTTTGTACAGCTGGTAGAATTCAGCTGTGAACTTGTCTGGACCTGGATGTCTTTTTGTTGGTAGGTTATTCATTGCTGCCTCAACTTCAGACCTTGTTATTGGTCTATTCAGGGATTCAACTTCTTCTTGATTTAGTTGGGAAGCTGTAAGTGTCCAGAAATTTATCCATTTCTTCTAGATATACTTGTTTATGTGCATAGAGTTGTTTATAGTAATCTCTGATGGCAGTTTGTATTTCTGTGGAATCGGTGGTGATATCCCTTTTATCATTTTTTATTACGTCTATTCGATTCTTTCTTTTTTATTAATCTGGCTAGTGGTCTATTTCATTGATCATTTCAAAAAACCAGGTCCTGAATTTATTGATTTTTTTTTTGAGGGGATTTTTGTGTCTCTGTGTACTTCAGTTCTCCTCTGGTCTTAGTATTTCTTGTCTTCTGCTAGCTTTTGAATTTGTTTGATCTTGCTGCTCTAGCTCTTTTAATTTTGACAATAGGGTATTAATTTTAGATCTTTCCTCTCTTCTCATGTGGGCATTTAGTGCTATAAATTTCCCTCTAGACACTGCTTTAAATGTGTCCCAGAGATTCTGGTATTTTGTGTCTTCATTCTCATTGGTTTCGAAGAACATGTTTACTTCTGCCTTCATTTAGTTATTTATCCAGTCAACATTCAGGAGCAGGTTGTTCAGTTTCCATGTAGTTGTGTGGTTTTGAGTGAGTTTTTTAATACTGAGCTCTAACTAGATTGTGCCGTGGTCTGAGAGACTGGTTGTTATGATTTCTGTTCTTTTGCATTTGCTGAGGGGTGATTTACTTCCCGTTATGTTGTCAGTTTTAAAGAAAGTACAATGTGTTGCTGAGAAGAATGCATATTCTGTGGATTTGGGGTGGAGAGTTCTGTAGATGTCTATTAGGTCTGCTTGGTCCAGATCTGAGTTCAAGTCCTGGATATCTTTGTTAATTTTCTATCGCATTGATCTGTCTAATATTGACAGTGGAGTGTTAAAGTCTCCCACTATTATTGTGTGGGAGTCTAAGTCTTTTTGTAGGTCATTAAGAACTTGCTTTATGTATCTGGGTGCTCCTGTATTGCGTGCGTATATATTTAGGATCATCTTTGAAGTTGGTGACTTTCTAATGGGGTCTCCGAGTGGAAGTCCTTTCTGTTGATGTTGGAGCTATTTCTTTCTGTTTGTTTTCCTTCTAACAGTCAGGCCCCTCTGCTGCAGGACTGCTGGAGGTCCACTCCAGACCTTGCTTGCCTGGGACTCATCCGCAGAGGCTTCAGAACAGCAAGGATTTCTCCCTGTTTCTTCCTCTGGTAGCTTCGTCCCAGAAGGGTACCTGCCAGATGTCAGCCAGAGATCTCCTTATGAGGTGTCTCTTTGGATATATGGGAGTCAGGGAGCTGCTCGAGGAAGCAGTGTGTCCCTTATCAGAGCTCAAGTGTTGTGCTGGGAGCTCCGTTGCTCCCTCAGAGCTTCTGGGCCAGGACGTTTAAGTCTGCTGCAGAGGAGCTCACAACCGCCCCTTTTCCCAGATACACTGTCCCAGGAAGGTGGGGCTTTATTTATAAGCCCCTGAAGTGCTGCTGCCTTTTTTCAGAGATGCCCTGCTCAGCAAGGAGGGAGTCTAGTCACAGTCTGCTTGTAGAGGCATTGCTGAGCTGCTGCATCTTGGTAATGGCAGACACCCTTCCCCCCACCGAGCTCGACTAACACTGGGTGGAGCTCAAATCGCTGTTCTGGCTTCGAAACTCTCAAGCCAGTGGGTTTCAGTTTGCTGGTCTTTGGGTGGGACCCACCGAGCCAGATCACTTGGCTCTCTGCCTTCAGCCCCCTTCTCTTGCGGTGAATGAGCGGCTCTGTCTTGCAGGTGTTCCAGGCGCCAGGTAAAATGGCCGCTCGGATTTGTGCTGGAAACCTGTGGTGTTGGCTGAAATGACCACCCAGATTTGTTTTGGAAACCCACGGTACTTGCCGGCCTGGTGGGAATCTCCTGGCCTGTGGCTGTAAAGACCGTGGGAGAAGCACAGTATCTGAACCTGAGTGCTGGAGTGGCCGGAAAAGTCCCTGATGGCCTCCAATGGGTAGGAAGGGGGGATCCTCCGGTCCATTTCACTTCCCTGGTCAGACAGCACCCTACCCTGCCTCAGTTTGCCCTCCTTGGGCCACACCCACTGTCCAACCAGTCCCATGGATATGAACCTGGTACCTCAGTTGGAAATGTAGAGATCACTTGCCTTCTGCGTCGCTCTTGCTGGGAGCTGCGTTCCAGAGTTGTTCCTATTCGGCCGTCTTGGCAGAAGTTCCTAGGTCTACAATTTTTAAAAAGTAATGTGTTATATATTTTTTAAATGCAGCCAATGAAACATATCTATTTACTGGAAATTCATATAGATATACAGGAATGTAAGAATCAACACTCATTATTTATAGAGTGGTCTTGTGGTAGGCAGAATTTTAAAATGACTCCTGTCTTCCAGTCCTATAACAAATGACCATAAACCAAATGGCTTAAACAACAGATTTTTTTTTTCTCACAGTTCTGGAGGCTGGGAAGTCTGAAATCAAATTGCCAGGATGGTCAAGTTCTGGTGAGGGCTGTCTTCCTAGCTTGTAGATTTTTGTCTTCTTGCTATATCCGCTGGCAGTGAAGGGTAAAGAGAGAGGAAACTCTTTTTTGTCTCTTCCTATAAATGCACAAATCCCAACCGAAGAGCTCCACTTTCATGACATAATTACTTCCTAAAGGGTCCGCCTCTTAATATCATCCCACTGTGGGTTAGGGTTTCAACTTATCAATTTAGGAGTTATGAACATACATTGCACAATAGTGTCCAAGATCCCCAGCCTCTGGGAATATACACACTTATGTAACCCTGAGGACTGTGAATACAGTGGATTTTACTCCATGATTATTTTATCTTATAAGGCACAGTTGCCTTTAAGCCTTTAAGAAGGAGGATTTTCCCAGGTGGACTTGACCTAATCAGATGAGCTATAGAAAAGAACTAGGCTCTTCCTCAAGTCAGATATATTTGAATCCTGAGAGAGACTCGATGTGAGAAATAGTCTCCATTGCTAGCGTTGAAGATAGAGGAGGCTTAATGGAAAAGACTTGATAGTAGCCACTTGGAGCTGAGATCAGCTCTGACCAACAGTCAGCAAAGAAACATGGACCTTCATTCTACATCTGCAAAGAACGTATTTCTGCCAACAATTTGAGTGATCTTAGAAGTGAGTGTTCCCTCCAGTGTCTCAAGAATGCAATATCATTTGGTAAATATTCCAATTTCGGCCCGAGAGACACCATACACGATACCCAGCTAATATGTGGTACCGTGAGATAGAAAACTACTCTGGAAACATTTTATTTACTAATTTCCCCCCTAAGAACTGCATTTTCTATATTAACCTTTTTAAAAGTCATTTAGGATTTTGCCCATCTCTCATTCTCCCCTGTCTCCCTCATCTCTAGTTTATTTTTTTTAACCTCAATTACTATTTTTGAAGATAGAGTGTATCTTCATCTTGCTATTATCTTATACCTCCCATTATTTTCCTTTTCACCACCATAGGTAGGCTTATCATAACTCTTATTCATCCTTTATTTTCAGATATTCTCCATTTCACCCATAGAGTCCAAATCACATTTCCTAGAGATCTGTCATTTTCACACTACAAAGAAAAGTCTTCAATTATCTCTCCTTTTAAAAGTTTATGTCCTAACAAATTATATATGAAATCTTCAATCTGTTTCTTCCCTTAAAGTCTAGAATATACCTTTTTATTCCCATTCTCCATAGCCCCCCTTCATGACCCAGATGCAACTTGCAACTTGTGTTCAAACTGAATTCTGTGTCTTATTTTATTTTTTTTGGACACATTCACATTCTTTGTACTTACTTTAGCTTCAGTGCCATTTCTGCCTAGTAAGACCTTATGTAGCAAGGTCTTTCTCAAATGCTATGTCCTTCATGTGGCTTTTCTCATTATCTTTCTAATAAACACTGACTGCTCCTTTTTACTCTCTCCCATGTAGAATAATGATAGGTTGATTTTTTATTAAATAATTGATCATTATTAATTATTAAAGGCAATATTCTTAATGTTGTTCATATATAAGTTCTACCTGACCATGTTTACTTGCTGTATCTATCCCTGCATTTTTGCTCATTGGACTCTATCTCATTAACTCTATGTATTTTTACTACCTAATTGTGCACTTTTTGTAATATAAGAAATTTCTATAAGTTCCTGTGCCTAAAATAGTGCTTTATATATGTCTAATATTGAACTATAAGTATAAAAGCTTTGCCTTACTATTCTTTGTGTCTAAGACCATTTGTGTATATAAAAAGTCTTAATGGTGACATGGTGACTTTGGATAAAACGTTAAGCCTTTTTTTTTTTTTTTTTTTTTGAGACAGAGTCTTGCTCTGTCGCCAGGCGCCAGGCTGGAGTGCAGTGGCACGATCTTGAGTCAGTACAACCTCCACCTCCCAGGTTCAAGCAATTCTCCTGCTTCACCCTCCTGAGTAGCTGTGACTATAGGTGCGGGCCACCATGCCCAGCTAATTTTTGTATTTGTTAGTAGAGATGGAGTTTCACCATGTTGGCCAGGATGGTCTCTATCTCTTGACCTTGTGATCCACCTGCCTTGGCCTCCCAAAGTGCTGAGATTACAGGCGTGAGCCACTGTGCCCAGCCAAGCCTTTTTTTTAATTCTTTTTTTTTTTTTTCTTTTGAGACAGCATCTTACAGAATGAGATCAGGTTAGAGTATTATGACTCACTGCAGTTTTGGCCTCTCTGGCTTAAGCAATCTTACTGCCCCAGCCTCTTGAGTAGATGGTATTACAGGTGCGTGCCACCATGCCTGGCTACATTTAAAAATTTTTTTTTGTAGAGAGGGAGTCCCCCTATGTTGGACAGGCTGGTCTCAAACTCCTGGGCTCAAGTGATCCCCCTGCCACAGCCTCCCAAAATGTTGGGATTACAGGCATGAGCTCCTGCAACTGGATTTATTTAGTCTTTCAATGCCCCAGTTTTCTGAAGGAAATTGCTCTCTTAATTTGGTTGGGAAAATAAAATAGAGCATTCATAAATTGCCTAGTATATAATTCATTTTAATTAAATGTTAGATATTGTCAGTATGTTTATTGCTATCATTGCTTCTATTGGTAGATTTTTACCAAAAGCCCTACCGTTAGAGTTTGCCTCTTCTCTTTTTCATATGACTAATTAATCATTAGTCTTCTAGTTTTGCTTAAGAGTTAAAATGTTTTAAAAAACAACTTGATAAATTCTCATATAAATGAAAATTGAGCACCAAGAATTAAGGCGGAAATTCCAAAAGGAATTTCTTCCTTTTTCCTGACAAATGAAATAGCAAAGCAGTAGGTGAAACAAAACCTAACAAATCATGCAGAGTGTAGCAAAACATACCTAACACTCAGTGGCCTTTAAGAAATAGTCACTATAAATTTCCAAATCCTTTTTCCACTTCCCCAAGTAAAGTTAAGAATCAATCTTTGCCCCATATAAAAGAGAAGTAAGCACCTATGCAGCTATAATAAACGTTAGGTAAATAAGTGAATGAAAACTCTGGTAGACAAAAATCCCTTCCACTCTATTTTATATTTAATCCTCATTATACAAAAGAATGATATAACAGATTATATTTTCCCTACTGGGAGATTTTATTCATAATCTATTTCTCAAAATTACTATTGTGACATTAATCCTAACGTAAGTATTTTAAAATATGTGAAGCCCCAAATTTAATGCTATAAATACTGAGTTGTAAAAAAGTATATGAGCTTCAAAAACATATTCAAACCTATAGTGACTGAATAATCCTCATTTTAAACTACAGTACTTATTGCTTTCTGCCTACTGAACCTGTGATTTTTTTTTTTTAAGTTTCCTACTGCTAAGTAATATAACTTAGAAACACAGAACAATTTTCCTGGATTAAAGATGAAAGCACATACAAAACAAACATATAATTTAAGACCTGTTTGAGAATGTTATGCTTGTCTATTACAATGCCACTTTCAGTTTCTGATGACCTTTCAATCGCATATAAAGCAGTCTTTTAAAAATAGATGTAATATATTTGAGCTAGAAATTTTCCACTGCCATTTTTTCATTTGTAGGAGTATAAGACAATATTTATATTATCCAAGGGCTAATATATTATTTTATTTGAGGGAAATCTAACCATTTTTAAATTAATACTACCATGACTTATTTTTTTTTAAGTTATGAACTAATCCTATGTGAACTGAAATATATCTGACCTAGTCAATGAAGAGAATACTCAGAGTAAAGCATAACCCATAACGTGAAAAACCTAAAAAGGTTATAAGCCTCAAGAACAAAACAAACAATGGCAGTTTTACTTACTTATTAACTAACGTGTTACCCCACATCTAAAACAAACAAAAATTGAGCCTGTTTTTTCCTTACTGATGTCACTGATTTGTCTTAACAAAGTAGTCATTATTGCATTATAGTGTTGATCTGTACCTGTTCTACTAATTTTTATGACATACAATTACCACAGAACACAAATGGAGAAAGCATGTTGACCTCTCATAGGTTTCCCTAACTTTCTTATTTGATTGACTGTTTTGAATGGTAACTATTCAATATTGTCCAAAGGCCAAATTAGGACTCACACTGGGAGTTTTTTTTTTTTTTTTAAGAAGAGAAATAGAGCCATTAGGAAGAATTTGAAATATTGACATGCCTAACAAAGATATCAGTACCTTTTTTTACTAGAGCAGTGAATTTTCTTGCTCATTCCAAGTGAATAAGGGCACTATTATTCTTAATTCTTTTGATGATTCTCTATAAACTGGTAATTTTTTTAAAAAAAGGAGCAGGACAGAATGAGGATTTTTTTTTTTTCATGTTATTGCTTGTGCATCAAGTAGTTAAAGCAGACTTTCATCTCCAGGAGTAACTTTCTGGCAGTTTCACAGGAACTAAATTTATTCATGAAAAACGAAAGGTGACCACTAAGGGCAATATACAACTATCTGGTAAAATATGAATATAAGATACTTCCAATATAATATGAACTGTAAAAATGGTTCCAGTCTAGTTCAAAAGACTTTCATAAATTTCACTTAATTCAGTGCAAGTTATTTTTCCAAATGGTTCACACATCTGTAGTTCCCATTTAAATATCCTTTTATTCCTTGTTGGATGCATTTTGGTTTTGCTGCCAAGGAAAACAGAAACTCTCTTTCACATCTATCCATTTGAAAGAGGAGTGACATCTAATGACCAGTTAAGTTGAAAGTATTTATTCCGTAAGAGTCATAGTTACAGCTCTTCCCTAGAGAAAACTATATTTGAAAGTGATATTAATTTTTTGTATACTATAAAGTGAATTTTTGAAAAACACATCTTGAAAAATCAGCAGGGACATCTGAATTTCATTTCAGGGTAATATCTGAGCCTTTGGACCAAATATAGCAAGCCTATTTGAATATCCAACAAAATGTGATAATTCTCTCCTCAGTACAACTGCTCTGTTCACCCCTCCTGTGAATAGTGATATAGAGAAGGATTATGAAAGTTAAGACTGAGTTTTCTTCTCAGCATTGCTGGAAACATATTAGTTTTCAATAGAGTGAGAGATGATCTCTAAATGAAACACATTAACATTTTCAGTGCAGATGAAAAGTCTCCAAATAGAAAAGACTCAGGGACTTTCTTTGAACAATTTCTATTATTTTTTCCCTTTTAAGTGATGAGGTTAAAAAGAAATTAGGAAATAAGATCGAAATGTGCTATCACTTATGGAATTTGAGCCATGATTTTCTACCTTACAAAATGAACCTATGAGTTTTAGTGTTATCATTTTATCCCATGTATGTAATGCTTGTCATCTACAATTTCACTTCCCTCTACCTCCTTAACTAAAATTTTTGTCTATTTTGTTCTCTGAGTCTAGTACTTACCTTGGTGCCAGCTTGAAAGGCGCTCATTGAAAATTTGTTATATAGTGTTATTTGTATAGTTAATACAAAGGCAATATATATACTGTATAGAATATAATTTTGAAAAGAAACAATACAATGTATAATCTTACAACTACATACAAATTTTTTAGGGGAACTATTTAATTTCTATTTCCATCATTCTGAAATTTAATTTGTAAAGAATATTATTATGAAAACTCTATTAACTATTATTATATTTCAAAAAGATATTGAGGAAAATGTGATACTGTATAGTTTTTGGTAAGTTAAAATTATCTTGATTTTCTGGAATTTTGAGGCAATGAGGATTGGCAGTTAATTCACTTACTTTCATTATGCAGTTGGATGAAATTAGTAACTTCTTTCAATGCAGAAAGTTCTTCACTTTTATTCATTATATGCAGGCCAATGTCATCAAGATATAATTCCTAAGCTGTAAAATTTCAAAGGCTTCCGAAATCGATGAAACGTTGGAAATATTTTCTTGCCAAACAAAATTTTAGCTAGGAGAAAAATTTACTAATTTCTACTCTGTACATAGAGATCGAATTTGAGATGCTTAATACTGCATTTGGTAAAAACATTCATCCTAGTATGCCATAGTGACTCATTAGTTTTTCTATATGCATTTATACAAAGACTTTACTTATTACTGAAAGAGACTTCATGATTATAAGGGCTTTGAATTACCATTTTTACCCCAGATGTACAATTACAAAAAGAAAACAGAACTTGACTTCCTCTCTTTACTCAGAAATTCACTGATTTCCCTAAGGATAATTCTTTTAAGTATTTTGAGTGAACAATGAAAATCCCCTACATTCCCACAACCATATCTTATTTATCGTTGTTTCTATTAAGAAAAAAAAAATAGTAATAGGGAAATCATTACTCATGATTTGATTTACTCACCATTTTCAGCTTAAAAAGTGAGGTATAGTGACATAAAAATGTCTATACTCACCATCGAGATAAATGAAATCTGTTATTTCTTTTGTCCATGCTGTAACTTTAAAGAAAAAAGATGAGACATAATAGAATTTTCAAGGGCTGCAGACAATATATCTCTTCATGCAAACGGTGAGAATTATAGTCTGGTTAATTTTTCTGCAGGGAGAACACTGACAAATACCTTAAAGTTCTTTTAAGGGTTATTAGTCAGGAAAATTTAAAATTGTTTTCTTGCTGGCATCAGTGATACACAACTTGCCAAATTAACTGCATTGGCTTGATGGCAAAGGTAATAAATTCTTCTTCCCTCAGCATAATCTTGGAATACCCTAATATTCCAAGAATGGAATAGACAAAGTAAGCTATGAAATCCCCAATCTGTTTTGCATTTATTACAAACAAAAACAGAATTTAATATTGATTGAAAATTAGAGATGATTTGTTGATTGACACATAGAAGATAATTCCTCAAGTTCATCTTCTTATTCATGCCAGATAGTAAATCTTTCCATTGTAATTGATTTTAAAATATTTCACTTACTTTTTTATTTGATCAGAAATTTCTTCACTAGTTTTTGTATTCTGGTCTTCACTATATTATCATACTCTTGAGAAGAAACTGCTGAAAACTCTAAGGTAGATCCACTTTTAATCTCGTCTTGTCATCTATTAGTACATCAGTTGATATAGTTCGGATTTCTGTTCCTTTCAAATCTCATGTTGAAATGTAATCCCCAGTGTTAGAGGTGGGGGTGGGTTTCTTATGAATGACTGTGTGCTATTCTCCTGATAATGAGTGAGTTTTAGCTCAGAGTTCACAGGAGATCTGGTTGTTCAAAAGCGTGTGGCCCCTCCCCCCCACCCTTACTCCTGCTGTTGCCATGGGATATGCCTGTTCCACCTTCACCTCTGCCATGAGTAAAAGCTCCCTGAGACCTCATCAGAAGCCAAGCAGATTCTAGTGCCATGCTTCTGTACAGCCTTCAGAACAATAAGCTAATTAAACCTCTTTTCTTTCTAAATTACCCAGCATCAGGTATTCATTTATAGTGGTGCAAAAATGGGTTTATAATCAGCTAGCCTCCTTGGTGACCCTAGGGGAATCTCTTTCCCAGCAGTGTAGAAGTACATGGATTATGCGTATTAAAGTAATGTGTGCTCTATATCCAGCTTTTAACCATCTATGTTTCAACAAGAATAGTTAAAATTGATTGGCCAGGCTAGGGTTACATGTGTAACTCTGCAATGTAGGGGGCTCACTTAAAGGAAAATTAAGGTACCAGAGTGTGAAATGGATAGTATACAGGGTTATAATAGTGCATTTCTATTTCTAACAATCTTTGTATTTATGTACGCTCACTATCCCTAAAGCCAAAATAATTGCAGAAATACTAGATTTTTAAAATTTCTGAAGAAGAAATCTTTAAGAAGAGTTTTTGAGTTATAAGTTTTCTTGCAAGTGTATAGACTAATGAAAGGCCTAAGGCCAGGGATGGTGTCTCTTGCCTGTAATCCCAGCACTTTTGAAGGCTGAGTCAGGAGGATCACTTGAGGCCATGAGTTCGAGACCAGCCTGGGAAACATAGTGAGACCTTGTCTCTACAAAAATAAATAAAATGTATAAAAACATTATATTTATTTTCTGTAAAATCTGTAGAATATTTGTAGAAATAATTAAAGGTACCAATAGTTTAAATATTCTATTTTATTTCAAAAATTCAGGGTCTAGATTTAAAGTCTAATAGCAATAACTTTATTCTGCAAAAAATTATGATTTCCTTATTACCTATCAAATTCCAGGTGAAATGATATATTAAAGTGGCACTGAACACAAAACCAGATGGTGTTTTCATACTGACTTTGTTGCTCACATGTTGAAAGTATGTTTTAACACTTGTACATATGATAGCTTTTCTTTCTTTTCAGAATTTTGGAAGCTAATAGTTTGACTAACATCTTGACAACAACAACAAAAGTACTTTTATGTAAATATATGTCAGGCATTGGCAACTTAGCAACTCAATAAGAATGACTATAAATCTTTACTTCCACCTTTTATAGAAACTATAGAGGATGTATACACAATTTGCCTAAACTAAGTTATATAAGTTTTATGTTACTCTCAAAGATAGTTGTTAGTTCAAGTTTATTAAAACAGAATTATTTTATATTCTTAATCTACCTCCAAAATAAATCTATTCTGTTCCATTGCGATTATTTGTAACAGCTTGCTGTTTTAGCATGGTTGACTTTAGGGTTGGCAAATACTGTTGAAATGAGGACACATTTCAACAGTATTGAAAAGGCAAATCCAAATGCCTTTGCTTCTGAGAATAAATCAAGAACATGTCATTTTTTTTCCCGCCAAAGTACAACATCCTAGGTGCATTGTTAAGAGCAATCAATATCATTTAGCAAAAACCAAGAGCAGTGAAATATAAAGCACCTTTATTCAAGATCACAGTAGGTAATAATTTTGGGTGACTCTTAAATGATTCTGCATCTAAGTTTAGTGAGTCTTTGATTTGAGTTTTCTTTTTTTTTTTCTTCGTAATTACATATTCTCTGACAGACACCCAGGATCTTTCCCCAGTGCAACCCAAATTTCAGTTGTATTCAAACAATGTAAGCTTTGATGTACTATTTATACCTATTTGATGGGCAAGACATGCAATTAATTACTGTTCTACTTTGATGCCTGTAATGTTTTTGATATTAAGTTTTTAGTAGTTCATTATTTTATGAATCTTGATGTGTTGACTGCTATGTTGGATGTAACCAGAGCAGAAATTTAGTAAAGTTCATTACAGATCAGGACATTTTAAAACCAGCTTGCACAGTAAGCTAAAGAAGTGTAACTTTCCTTTGTTTGCCATTTAAGCTGCATGCTTTGAAGTGGAATCTTATCAGGGAAAGCTCATGGGGCCTTCTGAACAGAAGAGATCAATTGTAAACTGGTAGATTATTTAAAGGTCATTTTGTCAGAAGGATTTTTGAACTGGATTCAACATTACATTTCCCACCTCCCTTCTCTTTTAAGTGATACAGACATTTTCTTGTGCTTTTTGTTTTTCATTATTATTTGCTAAAAGAACTTGTTTCTTTAATTTATGTATCTTGAGCACTTAATTAGAATTCCAAACTGTTAACTAATCGAAGAGACTTGCTTTCATAATAAATACAGTACATGGGTGATTTTAAAAAGAAAAATGAAAAAAATAAACAAAAGCAAAAACAAAAAAACATCATTTCTAAAAAGGGATTTCTTGCCAGGAAATGATAGTTTAGAAATTGTAGTTTTGAGGTGTGGGTAGTATAACTGTCATTATCTTTAGACCAAACTAAACAAAGACATTTCTGTAATACCATTGCTCTACAAAAGAACATAAATTAGATGTAGAAAGAAGATAAAGTGGCATAGTAATTAGGCCCCAGTTAATTTTTTAGAAATTGCACAATTATAGATATTGAGTATGTAAAATAATAACTTTGTGTCACAGCCATATGTTTCTGTCATTTTATTGAAGTTAATTGTTCAATAAAACAGTGTATTTATTACATATGTTATCTTGCCATATATATATTTTTAACTTATACCACTACTTTATCCTAACAAAATAAAAGAAGAAAATAAAAATAAACTGCCTATTCATGGACATCTGCAATGACACAGATTTGACTAGTATCAAAGGTAAATTATCTAATAAAATTTGTTCAATTATTAACTACAACTATTTTCTGTTCTTGAGCTTTTATTATAGCTGATTGAATTCTAGTACGCTTATGACTTTGACATTTCTCTACTGTCATGCTGAATAACTGCCTTAGATATACATATTTAAAATTTTTATCATGTGTTCTTATTTACTAGGTATATACCATTAAACCCTGCATGGATGCATGTACTCTAACTCACCAAAAATTTAAATAAAGTATTTAAATGCACTGATATATATTAACCTGTTTATTGACTTTACTTGCAGTTGAAGACTTTCATAATTTCAAAGGAAAGGATAGACTACAAGACTTTATAAATATTAGAAATACTGGAAGCCATTTTCCAACATTAAGAAATATAGGAACCTTTTAAACATTTCTAAAATATCACAAAATAAGGGAACATTCCACAATCATATTTATCATAAAAAATTTTCTTTGTGCATGAGATACTTTGAAATATTTTGGCAGCTAAATCCAAGTAAAAACATAACTACTCATAATATGATTCTTCTAGGTATATTATTTGATTCCAAGATGAGTTATTTTCAAAGTAAAATTCCATGATACTATTGTCTCCTGAGATACTATCCTTTACCTAATCACCAAGACTCCTGTCTAAACAAAAAATGAGTTCTTGATCATATTCTTTTAGGAAATAGTGCATGCTCTATCATCCTTCTGGAGGCTTGCAGAGCACCTAAAGGCTATGAAAAGTCTTGCAGTGAAGAAGCATCTTTAATTTTGTATAGCTTAATGTTTCCTAAACTTACTTATTCATAGAAATGAAATTTAAAAAAAGGAAACAGATAACATTTCAGGGAACTATTTTTCTCAGGAAAAAAATCTGGAAAATTCTGTACAATATCAGTGGAAGCAATAGAGCTTGCCAACTGCAAAAGGGAGGAATAGCAAAGGTGGTTTATTGTTGGATTTTCCTACAAAATTCTCTCCAATTGGCCATGAAAGACAAAGGAATGATAAAGACATTCTGTTGTTATCAGAGAGCTCTGCTCCAGTTAATTGGTTTAAAAATATTCAGAGTATTTTTTATTACCAATAAAAACTTTAAATGTGGATAAAATGGGGTTAAAATTCAATGATGTAGCTTTTTAAATAACCACATTATTCCATAGCTACAAAGGGGAACTAAAACTCTTCTCTGTATTTCCATTTGCTTCTTCCAGTCTGCGACAGAGCATAAGGGCACGCTGCTTTTATTGCTTTGGGATGGAAAATGTTATAGTAAAAGAAAAATAAGACTAAAATCAAATACTACACCCTATGATTCTTATAACAGCTATACTGAGAAACTTACATATCAAATCCACAACAATTAAAAATGTAAAATTAATCATTCATTAGACAAGTTTTGTAGTATTGCTCTTATTTTTTATTTGTTTTACTAAATAGCATTATTGGGTTTTGTTGTTGTTTTAAGAATGTATCCCCCACCTAGGGATTTACTCCCCACTCCTACTTTAGGCTGTTTATGCTCACCAGGACTCATCCCACCAGCCCAGGGATGTCAATGGAAATACAATATTGTATGCTTCCTACTCACAAGATGGATGATGTGGGCAATTCTTTGTTAGTTGATAAAACCTCCTCTCACCCTACCAAAATTCTACATATTTTGCTGATATTCTTTGAAGTTGAAGTATCATGCCACAATTCATTTTTATATAGAATGAAAAAGAAATTCATCAAAGTTAACTCATGCGGTCATTTTTCCTGGAGCCCCACAAATCACTCCTGAACTCTAGGCATATGTGATCATGTCAACTTTCACTGTGTCATTATTAGCTACTGTAAATGCTATTTATAAGGACTTAGTTCACCTCAATTTATTGACTGCTGTGTGCCAAAAGAGCCATTAAAAAGGCTTGGAACTTTTTATGTTTATAAGGATGTGCTCTCATCAGTATATAATGGGAGTTTAACTATAGACATGGCTACATCATTTTCAGGGTACCACCCTACAGAAGGTTGATGTGGAAGCACTCGATATCAAAACCTGCTTTTGCCAGTTTCACTAGAATGTTATAAGCTACACACAAGGTCACTGCTGGTATCATTACTAATAATTGATGTGCAGGACACAGGTGAGGTTAATATTCATTATAACTTTATAAGCAGCATCATTGTACTGATTTTCATGTATCATGAAATAAAATTTCCTAGTGCATGAGTATTAGCTTAATGGTATCCACTTCAAACTCATTGATGAACATGTTCAATCATATGATGAACCCCTTGTTAGCCTCTCTTAATAATCTTAAAATTTCCTCCAAATAGAAAAAAAGAGAAAATATGCCAAAATGCCTACCATTTCATCTCTCTGAGACATATAATAGATTCCTACAACCTATATATACTGCATTTCTAATTAGAAGAGATTAATAAATTTTATTTTTAAAATTTTTTCTTTTTTCTTTTTAAGATAGTTTAGACATAGTTTTAAAATCAGTGTTTCTGCTGTTTCTAATCTTGATCTTACTAAATATACGTATGTACATGCCTGTGTATTCGTCTGTGTGTGTGTGTGTGTGTGTGTGTGTGTGCGTGTGCGTGCGCACATATGGAAAGGAATTTGGGGAACAGTTGAAGAATTTAGGAATAAAAGAACCAAAGAAAATACATATCACCTTAATTACTAATTAAGTTTGCTTTATTTTTTGTCTTCTAAAATATTTGGGAAACATTTATGGCTTCCTTTCTTTACTCATTTAGTTATCATTTATTCAAGAATATTGAATGTCAGCTGTGTGCCTGGGCCTGTTATAGCCACTATAAATACAAAGATTAATATGACAGTTTTTGTAGTGGGGAAAGAAGGTATATAAACAAGCATAACATAATGTGATAAATCCAGTGAGAGAGATGTATACAAAGTTGTAGTTATATCAATAATATATAAGTTTGAAAATTTAGTATACAGGAAATGAGAGAAAACAACACTCATTGTTAAGCAGTATTGGTAACATAAAACATCTGATATTTAGAAGTGATGTTATATTATTTATCCTTGAGTCTAATCTCAGAAAACTGTGCTTTGTGGATGTAACTAAAATACAATTTGGCCCAAGTTATTTAGCTAAGCTAGTAAATTATTAACTTGCATGTGCTTATATAGTTACATAAGGCTATCCAATCTCTTGTTTCTCTGTGCTCAAGAAGCATACTTTATAATATTGACTTGGTTTTTAATATAGATATTTATTATGGTAAGTTTGGTTTCTGGACCACAGTAGAGGACATGGTAAGTAAGGCTTTCTGTGAGTTTACTAACTAGAAAAGCACTTGGCAGTCAACTGACTGCCATTGTAAGCCACAGTTTGTTTTCTTCAAGTTTTATTATAGTATAGGATTTCATCGGATATTGCTCAAAAGAGAAGGAATTATTCACTAGCTATCTGGACTGGAGTTAAAAAATGAATTCTTGCTGATTGGACATGTATACCCTTATTACATATATTTTGTATCATCCAGTACAGTGTCTTACACAAAGTAGGGACATAATATTTACTAAGGTTCATTTTAGATTATTATTTGGATGATCTGTTTTATTTTAATCTCTCATTAACACTATCAAAGATGAAAATATTCATTATTAGTCTTAGTATTGAAACTGGATGATTCCTGATGTATAAGTGATTGATTAGTTTTCTAACATGAAATATCAAATTATCATACATGGAACTTGAGGTAAG
The DNA here is from genome assembly GCA_004027715.1 of Plecturocebus donacophilus. Lineage (NCBI taxonomy): Eukaryota > Metazoa > Chordata > Mammalia > Primates > Pitheciidae > Plecturocebus > Plecturocebus donacophilus. Next base: position 43,507 of record PVKP010010098.1, read on the forward strand.
AGAACAGTAATTTAAGTCCTAACTGTTTTTAAGAGTGTGACCATGAATAAGTCATTTTACCTCTCTTAAACTGAGTTTTATCATTTTCAATATTGAATTAGTAATTTTTGTTTTACTAAGTTGTAATGAGATTTTTTGAAAGATAATGTATGTGAATGCATATTTTAAATTGCAAGGCACTGTACATTTGCTGTGGATAAAAATCATACTATATTATTGTTTGGGATGATAGTCTACTAAGAGCCACATTATGGATATAGTAATATTATGTAAGTGGTAAGGAAAAGGTGGATGAGGGGAGAAAGAAAGATACGATGCCAAAGATAATCTATTTTTAAATTGTACCATGTCTACATTTGATCAAATTTACTCTCAAAAGAAGATTTCTTAAAACTTCTTCCTCTGAGAAATATTCCTTATCCTAATATTAAACAAGGAAATTAGTTATTTAACATTTAAACATGAGTTTGAATTAGTAAGTTACTAAACCCACTTTGAAAATACCAAGTTGACTTAGAGTAATGTACTGAATGACTTTAGAAAGCTCAACTTATCCTTTTTTGGTACTGAGTTCATTCATTGAAAAAAAAATCATAAGAGAAACAAGCTAATGTGAGCACAGTAGCAAACAATAAGCAAAATTAATAAGTAGAGTTATTTAGTTACATTGTATAAAATAATCATTTTTAAAATATACAAAACAGTTTTAAAATGTGAAGAGAAAACAATATTAGGATAGACACATTTTTAAAAGAAAGAAATACAGTTTAATGGTATGAAAAATGTGATTGTTGAAACTAAAAATTCAATGCATAAGACATGCATTTTCATTTCCCTCTCTATTGAAGCAACCAGAAGTTGATGGAAACACCACAACAAAAGAGATGATGTAATGACCAAAGATTTAAAGCAGCTATTAGAAGTATATACAGAACTCTAGAAAACAATTAACAAAATAGTTATTAAAAAGAAAGCTATAAACATAATCTATAGGATATTTTGCTGAGGAAAAATAAAATATCTGAAATGGAAAATGCACTGGAAGTTCCTTCTGTCCCTCATGTGAGTCCGTGCACCCCAGGCAGGGCTTGTGGAGATACTCTGGAGTCCCAGCTCCCCGAGGACAGGGCGGGAACTGAGGACCAAATGTTTGAGTTGAGATTGAGGGCATTCAGCCATGCCTCGCAGCTGTGCCATCAATGACCAGCTGCTGCCTGCAGCCTGTGAGGGCTGCGTCACCTTCCCTGTCACCCAGATGGCAAGGGATGATGGTGAGGCTTCTGCTGAGGTCAGTCACTGGGTCTAGGAACCAGCTGCTGAACCCAAATAGAGACATATATGGGGACATGGAGCCGCTGACTGGCTTCTTCAAGAAGTTGCTGGGCCACCAGCAGCCCCACGTGAATACAAAGATCCAGCAGTCTTTATTGGCTGAAAATGTAATTGAAGCAACCTCTAGAAATGTGGCTTTTCAGAACCTTATTAATGACAAAGAGAAAAAACAGTTTAAATTCTTCTGCAAGCAACGGGCCTCCTGTTAGATATGCCTGATATAAGATTTTGAAATACATAAGCAACCAATACCATGTGATGAAAAGTTCTCAAATACATTTTGTGCTAGGCTCGGGTTGTTATGCGGTTACTCATTGAAAAAAAAAAGTATTGTCAAAACCTTAATGAAAAAGCTCAGAATCTTTCAGCTGTGGAAGTTAGAGAGAAAGTCAGTTCACTTCCTAAAGCAGCCATTGAGAAGCAGAAATCAACCTGTATTCATTGGAGAATAATGGAGGAATGGAATAATTGCTGCTATACGTATGATGGAAAATATGAAGCTGAACATTGATAATTTCTCATCAAATATTATGATGACTTGGCTTCTTGATCTTATAAACCTGTATTTTGATTTCCCTCATGAAGGACTCCATTGTCTAAAGCAGGATTTGACTATAAAATCAGTCATTGTATATATGCAAATTTATCTCTCTTGAAGCTTTTTTCTGAGTTGATACCTCTTAAAGATGATTCTTTGTCTGTTAGTTTTTTAGTCTAGATCACACAGCCATGGACAATTCCAGTTTATCAGGCTGTTTACTGTATTCCAGAATCAAAATATGCTGTTGTGAAGTATTTCAATTTTGGAGACATCTACATACAGTACTTGCTGCAGATAAAGTAAAATCTGTCACTTCTAATTTGGAAACATTTGAAGTTATTTCAACATTTTCAGGTGTATTTTTGAAAATGGTACTTGTACTCATCCTATGATTCCTGATAAAATCTCTTCTCTCTTACCTGCCAATTGTATAACCATGATAAAAAGGAAAGAATTGATTCACACAGTCCCAGCTCATATTGTGAAAGATAACAGTGAGACTTCTCAAACAACCTGTCAATTGGTTGTTTAGTGGATGAAGTTAGAATTTTCATGAATGTTTCAGGTTATGAACTTTAAGACCATCCTTGAAGAGGAAACTTTTGTGGTTATAAAGATGCTTTCAGCTGCAGAGAATTTGTTGAAGCAGAAAAAAATGGTACATAACTATCCCTATGATATGAAGACTAAGAAAACAGATTATTTGTGCCAGCCAGTAATGGCTTATAAACTTCATGGATATTAAAACCACAACCAAAAAATTGTTTAAAAAGGTAAAATTTACTTCTATATCAGCACTGAATGCCAAGGTCAAAATTATGGACAAGCAAATATATTAGTGTACAAAAATGCAAAGAGTTTGGAGTGCTTCAATTCTTTTATTTCACTACAATACAAAAGATGAATCCTTGACCAAGAGCCAAACCATTGAGCATATTGTTAAACTAGTAGAATAACATGGCAACGATATCTGGCAAATACTTCCCCCAGAGCAATATCTTCTAAAATAAGTCTTATCTCAGATTAATAGGTCCTAATGCCTTCAAATATGAGATATTTTGGACTGGGTGTGGTAACTCACACCTGTAATCCTAGCACTTTGGGAGACAGAAGTGGGAAGATCACTTGAGCCCATGAGTTTGAGACCAGCTTGGGAAACATGGTGAAACCCCATTTTTACAAGAAATGCAAAAAATCAGTTGGGCATGGTGGCACATGCCTGTGGTCCCAGCTACTTCAGAAGCTGAGGTGGGAGGATTGCGTGAGCCCCAGAGGCAGAGGTTGCCATGAACTGAGATCACACCACTGCACTCCAACCTGGGTGACGGAGGCAAGACCCCATCTGAAAAAACAAACAAAAACGAAAAATAATATTTTAGACACCTGGTTTGATGATAAATTTTCATGTCTTTATTTTCTGAAGACTACCCAAACAGTAGATTTGTACTTGGAAGAAAATGACCAGCTTGAGGGGTGATTTTAATCTTCTCTGGCTAACAAATATAGCAACAAGAAAAACCTCACTTTGTAAGACAGTGGTTGTTCATGGACTTACCCTTGGAGAAAGGGAGAACAGATATTCTAGACACTCAGGAATGTTGCTAATCCTGATATCATCAATGGAGGACAACATCAAAGCAAAGAGCATCTCCATAGTGTTGATGTCCTTTGCAGCTAAATAGCAGAGACGAATGTCTTCACTGAAGTGAAAATTCATTCAACTATATGCTGCCAGAGATGATATTGGCAAAGCCAAATTTAGGAATACACTTTCCTTTTTTGTTATTGTTGGGGTGAGGTTCTAATCCAGAAAGAGAGTTCCTTCCTGTTAAAGATAGAGGATAGGTTTATCATAGATCAGTATATATTAAGTGTAACTGTAGGATTTTGCAAACAAGATTACTGTCATGTAAACAATATAATCTTGGAAGAGTTCTAGCTATTATGAACATTTTATAGCACAGAATACTCTAAATTTTATTTCAGTATAATCAAAGATAGATTTAATTGTGAAAATGAAAATGATCTCAAATGACTCTTGTCAGACTTCATTAGCCATTTTTGGAGGCAATTCTTACTATGTTGCTTTCATTCTTCCTCACATGGCTAAATATGTATTCCAGCACATACTTTATTAAAATTATTTATTAAAAATAAATAATCGTTAAAGAACCAAAGAAATGCTACAAAGTGAAGAAATATCCAGTACCTCTCAGTTGAATGAATTAATGATGGCTTCCTGGACAACTTTACTCCTCCAAGAACCATAAGAGGTATCTGCAGATGTAATTGAGCTTAAAGGGACATTCTTAATTAATTTAGGGGGTAGTAATATTTTGAATAGTCTTAATATAAAGTAACTGTCATTCCAGCTACCAAAGAAAAATGCCTTTGTTGTTATAAATGTACAGCTTAGTCTTCCAAAACATCTTATCCAGAAGTTGTTAGTCAAAAGTAGTATTTCACTCTGTTGTTAATGCCTCTCTGAGAAATAATTCCCTCGAAAATACTGACTGGCCTTTTAAACAGATTATTTATAATATTGGATATGGAACATGGCTTGACTTATGCAATCTTGAAGACACAGTGTAATTAAAGCAATGGCTACCAAAAGGTGGAAGGGGTCCAGTCAAAGCAAAAGCTCATCAGCAAAGTGCAAAGGTCATGGCAACAGTATTTGGGGATGTTCAAGGTGTTTTGCTTGATGACTTTCTAGGATGCCTAACAATGGTAATGTATTTTTATTATGAGAGTGTTTTGAGAAAGCCAAAGCTTTAGCAGAAAAAAACCCTGGAAAAGCTTCACTAGAAAGTCCTTCTTCACTACAACCTTCCTGCTCATTCTTCCCATCAAGCAAGGACAATTTTACAAAAGTTTCTGTGGGAAATCATTAGGCATTTACCTTACAGTCTTGATTTGGCTCCTCTGGCTTCTTTTTGTTTCCTGATTAAAAAAAAAAAAAATCTTTAAAGGGCCCTCATTTTTCTTCATTTAATAATGTAAAAAGGACTGAATTAACATGGTTACCTGCTAGGACTCTCAGTTCTTTAGGGATGAACTTGATGGAATTTATGGTGAGAATCAAAGAATACTTTTATAAAAAAAAAATTTATAATTTAATTTTTCCACAAACTTTTAGAAATTCCCTCATATAATTCAGTGCTAAGAAGAAATGAGCTATGAAGCCATGAAAAGAGGAGGAAACCAAAATGCATGTTATAAAATGAAAGAAGTCGGTCTGAAAAGGCTGTATGATTACAACTATATGACATTCTGGAAAAGATAAAACTATAGTGATGGTAAAAAGATGTGGTTGCTGGGGATCAGAGGGGAAGGGAGGGACGAATAGCCAAAGCACAGGAGATTTTTAGAGCAGTAAAAATAGTCCATATGAAACTTAAATGGTAGATATGTGTTATTATACATTCATCCAAGTCCACAAAATGCACAACACCAAGAATGAACCCTAACATAAAATACGGACTTTGTGTGATATTTGTTGTCAATAGAGGTACATCAGTTGTAACAAATGTGCCACACTGGTGGGGAATGTTTATAAGGGGTGAAGTATTCATATGTGTGGGCAGAGTATAAATGAGAAATCTGTGTATCTTCTTTCAATTTTGATGTGAACTTAAAACTGCTCTAAAAAGATAGTCTTTAAGAAATAATAGTGACATTATTCAGTGTTTTAAATGGGACGGCTGGCACACAGGTGATAAGTGATTCCGTTTTTTACAAGTTAAATAAATTTAATAAATTAATATTTTCTAAAATAGAAAAAAGTAAATAATTTAATCTTCTGTATGGCCATCAGGAAACTCTTACACTCACCATCTGAGAGCTATGTCACTACTTCCTGTCAGTCTCCCTGAGCATTATATGGCAAGACAAACTCACCATCATCACTGTAGAACTTAACAAAGTCATTTATCACATTGAGAACAATGCTTACTCCACTACTAGACTGCTTATTTAATGGGTGAGAAAACTGATAGCAGCATGTTACTTAAGTTAGCTGCTGTTCATGATCTGAATTTCGATGATGGTAGGCCAGATAGGCAAAGACAGGTCAGAATGGTGCACATTAACTTTATAATATAAAGTCATATTTTTGTAGTATTTAAAATCAAAACACTAGTGCAGCCAGTTATGCAGAAATTCTGTAGGCCTTTTTAATTTCTCTCCCACTAATGGTATTTGTTTTCCTACCATAGGACAGATTTTAGCAGTGTCCAATAGACTTTTATTACCACTTTAACCAAATGAGAATTTTTCCAAGTTCTCTATTGGAAGAGGCTTCCTGGTCATTGACCTTTTCAGTAAGACCCATATATATGAAATAATATCCTTTTAATAAATTTCTTTAAAAGGCCCAATAAATAGTTAAATTCAAGATTAATTATTTAAAAATCACCTTTCTCACAAATGGTGTTGTCTTACTACTAGGAAGTGGAAAAAATCAACTTCTCTTACAAAACAATCCAGGGAAATATTGAATGTTTCACACTATTAGAGAAGTATATACATATACTTTCACATTGTAATAAATTAATCATTTAAAAATATTTTATATTCCCTGATCAACCTTAGTAATAAAGGAAAAAGATGGCAGGGAAATTACACTTGACTTATTTTAAATCAAGAACATTTAGGAATATCAAAAGAGAAAATTCAAAAGACCAAAATGGAGAATTACTTTATTTCAGAAAACATTAAAGGAAGATAAAGTCAGATAGTGTCATTTTTCCCCGTGATATTAGAAAAATTGTAAAATGATACGTCTATGATTTGGGCTATTGAAACTGGTGTTTTATGCATTGCTTATCACTATGAAACTCAGTGTCATTTTGAGGAAAAAGTTTAGAGCTTAAAAGGTTGATAACAACTTATTCTATCTTAAGTAACCCATCCAAAATGTGAATATAACATAGTGACTGAGTTTCATGTTTATAACATGAAAGCAAAATGGAAATGATCTAGGTGACCTAAAAGAGCGAAATAACTATATAAAATATAAAATAAAGCATATCCACTGCCTGGAATATAATGAAAGCACTGCGGTAATAAAGTAGCATGTAGAAACATAAATATCTGTTATGATATAAGGATATATATTTATTTAAAATTACAGAACAAATGCTTTATTAAATTATAATTGTAATCAGGTAAAATAAATATGTATAAACACATTGAGTGGAAGTAAGGCAAAAAATTCTAATGCTTTTTGACTACATAATATAACTTTTTCTTTGCTTACAACTTTGACACCACATTACTTTTATACAAATTCCTTAAAAATTATTGAAAATGACTTATAAGTGTTTGCCACATAGGATGAGTTCTCATAAGATACACATTTCTTGCATCAAGTTTAAATAAGAGAAAATACATCTTATATTTTCTAATTCTCTGTGTCTCAAGGAATATTCATATGTGATTTCATTTTACTTATTGCCTCACAAAATATAATTAAATAAGTTTTCTTAATTTTAGTCTATGTCGGAAATGAAATTTATTTTTAACACCTACTATGTGAGAGTATTCGTAAAATAAAGTGTAGATAGAGGCTAACAATGTAATATGGCCGGAGAAGAAGGAAGGCAGCTAGACAGGGTGGAAATGTGATGGTGCTTCCTGAGAGAGTTGTATCAACTAAGTGAGTGGGACATTGCATTAATGCAGCAAGTTTATAAGTACTTGTCCTTGCCTCTCAAAGACAGGGATTGAAAACTATTCATCTTTGTAGTCTCACTTCCTAGCGGAGTGGTTCAAAGAGAGTAAGTAGTCACAAATTCATGTTGACCATATGTATACACAATTTGTTGAAAACTAAATAAGTAATAAGCCTCTGTTTTTCATATCTTTTATTTAATGGACTAATAAACTTTCAACAAACATTTCTAGTTTATGCTTGTTGTCCCAGGATGATGATTAACTATTTCTTTTCTCTCTCTCAAAGCTGTCCTCATTGGGTAATATATTACCCATGATTTCAAGCCTAGCCAGTCACAGGAAGTGAGGCACAAAAAGCTTTTCTGATAAATTCTGAGGTTTGCCATGAAGTTTTCTTACATCAGTGTAAAATCTGAGAACACAATGATGTCATAAAGCAGAGAGATGACATATTATATTCATCTTTAAAAAATTAGTTCTGCAGGCAGCACGGAAAATCAATTGCAGTAAGGAGAAAGTCATGGTTGGATGCTCGCTTTTTAAAATTACTGTCTCCAAAAAGTTTTACATGTGTTGAACACTATTTTTTTGCATATAGCATTGTTATTTTGAATATTTTTATTAGACAAAAAAATTGATTCTAGTTATTTCTCATTTTTGGTTCATCACATATAATTTTGTAGAAGCTAACTGAGGAGAGAAAATATTGAAAATTTTTCAAAAAAGTCATAATTCCACTTCTCTTAATACAAATAAATTTTTCAGCGACAATTTTATAAGCTGAGGATCTGGCAAAGTTAGATTTTAACTATTTTTATGGAAAAGTTAATTAGTTAAATTCTAAAATTATTTCATATCATTTTTGTCTAGGACAAGAGAGCACTTATTTGCAAATAAGCTACATGCAAATGGACAATCTACTTCCTGTGAAGTGAAGTCACATTAAATTGTGCAGCCAAAATTATTCCATGTACATATGTAGACAAAAGCCAAATGAGGAAGAAATGCTAGATAATTCTAGGTAAGGACTGAATCCTCCAAAACATGTGGAATATTAATTATTCATACTATTTATGTAAGTGAAAAATATATATGGCAGGTCTATGTACATCGCAACCACCATTTTAAATCTCACTGTAAAATATGGCTTTCAAGAAACTAAGCATACAGACTTCCAGTTTGAATCACACAGAAAGAAAATCTGGAACATATGTTTAGAAACTTTAAAATAATTCACATACTTCCATAAAACTTTTTAAAGTTTACAGCAATGTAGCCATCTTTGTAATTAGGCATCATGGGAGAAAACGTTTTCAAATATATCACGTTATATTTTTTCCTTTTAATGGAAGGACTAAACAGCAGATTATAAATCCTTATCTTGCCTCTTAGAGCCTAATTGTTGGGGCAGGGTCAGGAGACCCAGGGGGTACCTTCACAAAATGTTTCTATCTCATGGCTATCATCCTGTACAAAGCAGATAAAAATGGGAATGCTGTGATTTGTTTTTTCCCCTCAGAAGATTTCAGCATGAAACCAAATGCATGTCTAACTCAATGAAGAAAGGAAGCCAGCCTAAAGTAGCGTAAAGTACATTAGTACAGAATTTCACTCTGAGGTGTAATTTTAATTTAAGTTTAATGGCCCCACAATGTATTCTTCTGCCCCTGCTGTGCATAATGGTATTGGAAAAGAACATGTACATTGTACTGTCTGATTTGGAAATTTCTTAGATTAGGAGAATTATGTGGCTGCCTGATCTGCAGCAAAACTAAGTGTGAAACTTAGAGTGTTAGTATTCTTCCTAGATAGGGTGATATATAACAAGCTAGTATTTATTCTCTCCTTTCCTCTTAACTGTCTGAATATGGATAATTTTTCCTCTCAGGGATTTAATGGATCACAGAAAGCCTCTTTTTTTTTGTCTTTATAATACAAACAGATAAACAATTTAAGCAAACAAAATGGAACAAAATAAAAAATCCCTACAAATTATTTCAAGAGATGTTTCAAAATGTTACTCATTAAAGAAGCATATTTTGAACATAAACTACATTCAGCTCCATTGTAGCTGCAAAAATCATGTCTAGTCAGTGCCCACAAAAAATTTATTTATGTGAGTTCTCAGCTGGATGACTTGGTAGGCTTATATTTGAAAAGATTTTCTATTTCTTTGATTTCTTTGACTAAGACCCTGGTCAACTTTCAACTAAACCTTTGCTACTTTAGTTGCAAATGCAATCTGAGTCTAATTCAAGTCAACCAAAATTTTGTGACTGTACATAGAAATAATTTAGTTTCTCGTTTTTAGGAGGGTAATAAAAAATGTTAGTTTTCTCATCTAATGATTTTGCCGCCATGGTCTATAAGAAGAGGGAAAAGAAAGACCATGAGTCTCCGAATGAAATCCAGGAGTCACTCCAGTTTCTCATATTCGCTGGGCTCATGGAACTTGAGTATGAGACTAGCTTCTAAAAGACAACACTTTGTGCATAGCACATGTATGTTAGCAGGAGTCACAATCTCAGATGCCCATGAAGACCAAGTGAGTAACCTGTAAATGAGTGGAAAGGAGTGGGAAGTATTGTGGAGCACATGTGATCTGCCTGGAAAGTAGCTGCTACTCCTTGTTTCCATGAGATTGTGGCTTTGATAGGTAGAATAATGGCCCCTAAAGATGATATATCCTAATTCCTACAACCTGTGAATATGTCATGTGACATGGCAAAGGTAAATTATAGTAGTAGATGGAAAGAACATTAGCAATCAACTAATTTTAAAATAAAGAGTTTATCCTGTATTATCGAGGTGGGCCCAACATAAATATAAGGGCCCTTAAATGTGGAAAAGGAAGGCAGAAGAGTAAGTGTTGCAGTGTGAGCAAACCTCCACAGCCCATGGTTGGCTTTGCAAGTGGAAAGAGCAAAGAATACAGGCAGTCTCTGGAAGCGGGGGAGGGGAAAAAAATGAGAAATGAGCTTCTTCCCTGGTGCCTACAGAAATGAATGCAGCCTCCAACACCTTTTGGGTCTCCATTGAGAACCATTCAGACTTCCGACCTGCAGAACTGTAGGATAATATGTTGTATTGTGCTAAGGCACCGAATTTGTCCCAATGTTATGGCAGTAACATAAATTTAACATAGTAGTCATATGCAGCCTGGAGTTGATCTTAACAGATCTTCCAGTTTTTCAAAAGAAGGGTGAGATACAGATTCTCTTATGAAAGCTTGCAGTTTTTTAAAACTTCAGAGTTAATGCAAATGTTAATTTTTAATCTGTGTAGGGTAAATGAGAGAAGCTGTGTGTTGTTTGTAATTCCTGGTGCATATAATTGTATATCTCTTAGTAGTAGTAGTAATAGTAGTAGTAGTGTGTGTGTGTGTGTGTGTGTGTGTGTGTACCCTAAAATCACTAAGCCAAGGTAAACATCAAACTGAGAGCCTGCCTCTCATTTTGATTCCTAAATAAGATATCTAATAATGTCAGAAAGTTACATACTTCCCTCACAATTTGCCCACGAGGAATTTCCATGTGGGCCTCAAGATCTTTACCTTAAAACACTTTTGTTGAATTTCACCGTGGCAGTGTAAACTAATATCATCACAGGTGTGGGACAGAAAGTCATTCCTCTGTTCACTTGAGACAAATGCAGATCTGATTGTTTCCTCTGCCCTATTGTTTATGTAAAGACACAGGTTCATTGCGCCACACTCAATTGTGTATTCAGTGAAAGCTGATCAAGGACTCAAAAAAAATGCAACCTTTTGTCTCTTATCTACCTATGACTTGAAAACCTGCTTCAAGTTGCCCCACCTTACTGGATGGAACTAATGTACATTTTACACGTATTGATTGATTTCTCACGACTCCCTAAAATGTATAAAGCAAGTTGTAACCCGACTACCTTGAACACATGTCATCAGGATCTCCTGAAGTGTGTCATGAATGTGTCCTTAACCTTGGCAAAAATAAACTTTCTAAATTGGTTGAGACCTGTCTCAGATATTTTGGGTTCACACAAACAATGTTTCATATTGAGAATTTACTACACATCCTACAGGAACTGTAGTTAGGATATGCATGGTCAATTGATGAAAATGATTAATTTTCAGATTAATTCTATATACTGTATTATTGAGCAACTACTATTCATCGACTACCATGTTAGATGCCTAGTATACAAGCTGTAATGATGTATGGAGCAATGAGATTCAGGCAAAGGAGACAGAAAAGTCTATAAAAATTATGATCTTGAGGTAAAAACCTATGAGAAAAAGTTAGGGCCTCTCGTCCTTTTCAGCATTGATTTAATATATGTGATGATTTGTGTGTCAGCTTGGCTGAAACATGGTACCAGATATTGGCTTAAAATGTTTTCAGGATGAAGGTGTTTTTTTAGATGAGATTAACACTTAAATAGGTGGACTTTGACTATGGCAGATTGCCCTCCAGAACGTGGGTTGGGCCACACCCAATCAGTTGAAATTCTTCATGGAACAAGGTCTGACTTCCCTTTACCCCCAGGCAAGGAAAAACTGCCAGCAGATGGCCTTCAGACTTGAATCGCAACTTTGACTCTTCCCTGAGTCTTCAGCCTATTGGCCTATCGGCCTATCCTGCAGATTTTGGACTTTGTTGTCATCATAATCTCATGGGCCAATTTTTAAAAATCTTTCTCTTTCTGTTTCTCTTTCTCTTTTTTGTTCCCTTTCTCTTTCTCTCCATATGTGTCTATAAATATAAATGTAAACACACACACACACACACACACACATCCTATTGGTTTTGTCTCTCTAGGGAACCCTAAGTAGCATTCTGCTTAAAAAAAAAAAAAAAAAAAGATCAATTTACTTTAAGTGCATAAAATGTTACTTGTCCATCTGCAAATTTCCCATGGTTAAATTTTATCAGTGTGCTTTTTTATCAAAAGTACCGTTTGATGCTTTTTGCCTGTACTTCCTCATCTGTCAACTTGCACCCTGCCCATCATTGTCTTGCTCATAAAAGCAGCCATTCAAGGTGAGCCCCCTCCTTCTGTGTAGAAATCTGGGGTCCATCTTCATTTGCTCCCTACTATTTGTACTCACTACAGCCTTGCTATGAAGCTACTGCTGCTTTTGCTTAAATTTAAAGTCCTCTCTCATTTGGAAAGTTTCCATTATAAAATGTACACTTTGGCCGGGCATGGTGGCTCACACCTGTAATCCAAGCACTTTGGAGGCCAAGGCAGGTGGATCACCTGAGGTCGGGAGTTCAAGACCAGCCTGACCAACATGGTGAAACTCCATCTTAAAAAAAAAATGTACACTTTAAAATTTAGTTTTTCATGTGTATATGAAAATTCTTCTGCTAAAATAGTATAATATGTGGGTCTATTTTGTCCTTTGTGCTGGAAACTCAGATTTTTTTTTCTTCTGGAAATTCAAGCCCTCCATATCTGGGAAATTATTTGGTATGTTTTGTCAACCTAAATAACAGAAAGAGGTTGTCTGAAAGAAAAAGATACTTATTTTGGAATAGAACATTGCAATTGGAATTTGTATGCTATAGTCAACTATGTGAGGAAGACAAAAGTTTTTAAGAAAAAAATGAGGATGTTTATGTAATTGTTTTGAAGTAATTATCCTTGGCTATCAAAATCAATAACAAAGGTGCTTGTTTGTACGCATCCTTTTTGGGAAGGCCTTCCAGTGTTCTAAATTACTTGGGTGTTGTGATCTAAGCTGTGTCTGCTTTAGGGAAAACACAAGCCCAGTAGCACTGTGTTTCTTGCAGACTCATTGAGGTACTGCCTTGATGGTCTTGAACAAATCCTGGAAAAATTATCTCAATTACCAGGCAGAGATTGTTGTTCTCTTTCCTTTCTCCCAAACAAACTCTCTCTCTCTACTCTGAGCCACCTGGAGCTTCACTGGAAGATCCTTTCTTTGGGTGTAGATAGTTGTTAAACTGGTGTCCTTGTTGGGTGGTAATTGGTGGAGTCTTCTGTTCCACCATCTTGTTCCACGTCTCAGTAATTCAGTTTTCAAAAATCAGTAATAAAGTTGATGGCAGTTTGAGGTTGGACAGGCAGTTGCTGGGTAAATAAATGTCCTTGCAGATGTATATTTGTGTAAGATTGTGATGGCCTTTGTGCAAGGTTGTAGTTTTTGCAGTGCATGTCGTGATAGTTTTTTGTTATCAGGCATGCAAGCATAAGAACCCTCTCTTCATAGCTTCCCTGGCTCTGTCAAGGTTTTGTTGTTGTTGTTTTAACACTAGTGACTCCATTTTGATTCTGACAACATTCATAGTTTTCATTGATGATTTCCTTCCCTCCTTGCTTTCAAAAGTTTCTCCTTCAGTCTTTTATTTTTTTCTCGAAATTCCTTCTATTTCTTTCTGTTTCCTTCCTATCTTACTGATAAAACAGTAACAATATTAATTGTTGATGTTGACCTAAGGCTTACCAAGAACTTCTTTTCTATTTACTTAATAACTTCACATAATTTTATGAGGTAGGAAGTTTTATTGTCTTTATTTTAGAGATGAGAACAACTAGGTGGAAATAGACTAAATTAACTTGCCTAAGGTACCCACGTAGTAAGTTATAAAGCTGTAATTTCAGTCCAAGCAGTCTAGATCTGAAATCTACAGTCTTAACCATTATAATATTGTTTCTCAGATGACAGGTAGTACTTGGTTGTGTACTCATAAAGGTAGAGAACTAAATCCCGTTTGGAAGTTCTGGGTGTGCAGGGTGTGCAATGTGACTTGTCAATTTGCCCTTCACTGGAAGATCATCTGAGAGGGTCATTTGTTGGAAACTCCAAATACCAGTATCTTTCTTTTTAAATTGTACTTTGGGCTCTGGGGTACATGTGCACATTCTGCATCCTGCAGGATTGTTGCATAGGTAGATACATGCCATGGTGGTTTGCTGTCTCCATCCCCCCACTTCCTAGTTGCCTACATCAGGCATTTCTCCCAGTGTTATCCCTCCCCATCCTCCCCATCCCGTTTCCCATTGTCTCTCCCCTCCCTTCCCCTCCACCCCCCACTTACCCCAGTAAGTGTTGTTCCCTTCCCTGTGCCCAAGTGTTCTCATTGTTTATCACTGGCCTGAGTGAAAACGTGCCGTGTTTGGTTTTCTGTTCTTGTGTCAGTTTGCTGAGAATGATGGTTTCTAGATTCAACCATGTCTCTACAAAGGAAACAAACTCATTGTTTTTTATGGCTGCATAGTATTCTATGGTGTATATGTGCCACATTTTCTTTGTCCAGTCTATCATTGATGGGCATTTGGGTTGGTTTAGGTCTTTGCTATTGTAAACACTGCCACAACAAACATACATATGCATGTGTCTTCATAATAGAATAATTTATAATCCTTTGGGTGTATACGCAGTAATGGGATTGCTGGGTCAAATGGAATTTCTTTTTCTATATCCTTGAGGAATCACCACACTGTCTTCCACAATGGTTGAACTTGTTTATACTCCCACCAACAGTGTAAAAGTGTTCCTTTTTCTCCACATCCTCTCCAGCATCTGTTGTCTCCAGATTTTTTAATGATCACCATTCTAACTGGCGTGAGATGCCAAATACCAGTATCTTAAATCTTTACCCTTGGGCTAGGAAACTCCTTTATCCTACCTTAACTGTAAGGTTCTGGCTCTCAGTGTTCTTGGAGCCGAGAGAGCAGAGAGCTGGGTGTGGATTTAGCATTAAGCATTCTTTTGACAAAACCAAGAGTCTCTGAAATGGAAGTCACCAGGCAAAATTTGAAACCTAGGCAGTAAAACAAAACTAAGAGATCTTACACCATTTCTTTGTTCTCCTCTTACCAAAATTCTGTCTCAAATTATTCCCCACCATTCCGCAGCCCATTGTGTACTCAATTCATTTTGATAGGCTTCAGTCTCACAACTCCTTTTTCTCAAAGGTCACTGGGACATCAGTGTTGTCGTTGTCAGTGGCCCCTCTCTTCCTCTCAGCTTTCTCTACTCTAAGCCATTTTTGACATGGGGAACAATTTCTTTTTTTTATAACTTTCTTATCCTATTTTTTGTAAAATCACACTTTACTTATTTTTTTCTAACTTTACAGCCAATATGTATTAATCATGTTTTCTATTGTCCATTTTTTGCTGATACTTTGACATTGTTGACTTTTGCTGATGTGGGAGACTGCCCCTACCAGGATTAGCAAATTCTTAGAATCCAAATCCCATAAACCACAACCACCTCCTTTATTGTGTTCCCACAGGGCTCTAACATTTTAGATTTATATTCCCCTGCCCTTAGGGTCACGTACCACACAACTAGGGACAACCCTTGTGTTCACAAAAAATTTTCAGACTTACCAATCTTGTGCCTATTTACCCTGTCTTGCCTAATTTCTTCTTCCTGTTAAAACCATACAAAGATGTTTGCCTATGTTTTCCTCTACTCCTTTTGCCTTCTGACCAACCCTGGTGTGTGGTCCAGCATGGTAGGTTATGCCTCTTGTTTCTAGGGAATCTGTGAGTACAAAAACTTCTCCATTCCTGACAGTCATTTTGGTGTCTAGGTGCCTTATCTGATCCCATGTACATTTCAATCCGCTATGTATTTACGAATTCCTTTTATGGAACTCTTATCATCTGTCCAAGCAACAAATGTTGGCATGATTACAAGATTGCTCCTAAAGTTTTGTCTTTTTTCTTTCAACAGGTAATTTCCATTTATGAATCTCCACTATAAACTTTTCCAAATCTCTACTCTCAATTTTTTCCTACAGCTTCACATCCAGCTATTTAATTGGCAACTCCATTTGGAGGTCTAATAGGGATTGGAAATGTAACATGATCAAAATAGGAGTCTTGATTTTTTCCCAAGTGTACTTTTCTTCCAGAGTTTCCTTAATAAATTTCACCCTGATACAGTTCACCAAGGCCTTTGCACTAGATAGTTTTTTTCTGCTGAGTGACTATTCCCTACCAAACTTCATATGGTCTTTTCCCCTTGGACATGCATACATTCACCTAAAATAAACTCTTCGAAGTCTCCCCTGTGACCACTTTGTTTTGTTTTTCTTATATTGCTTATTATTTTCAAAAATTACTTTAAATCTTTACTTGATAAGTGTCCATGGAACTCAGTATAAACTAAGTTACCTAAGTTTTGTGACCTTATTTTAACCTTTGTATCTCCAGTGTACAGAACAGGGATTACCACAGAGTAAGTTCTTAATGAAGCTGGAAGACAATAAATAAACTACAAATACAGGTATCTCATTTCAAATGCACCTCAATTTCAATAAATTTAAACCTCAAATCTTGTATGCATTGTGGTTTGATATGGAGGATTTATTGAGATTGAAGCATCCATTTTAATGCTTATGCCTTTCTTAAAATTTTTAATATACTGGCATTTTCTGACATTTGAAAATTCCTTTTCAATTTCTTCAAATTTATTCAATCCTTAAACAGAAAGTCCAATGTATTTGCTTTATGATTCCACAGTCTCTTTCTTATTCACTGATCCATATTTCTTTTATATCAGGCTTGGTTTCTGAACAAGACAGTTTTAGAGAGGTAACAGATATTTTAGAAAATTATAGTAAGCATTGTTAGATGTTTAAAACACTTCCATTAATGTAGCAAATCTATATATGTGGAAAACAGGACATGAATGCAGAAAGTTTTAAAAATGACTTTTCAATGCATAATCTTTCTAATTGATGTTTTCCTGCAGTTTCAGTACTGAAGCACTGATATTAAGACTTTTATCTTTGAAATATCTTGAACGTGCTTTCTTAAATCATTTTGGCTACAGAATAAAAATGATATAATTATGTAGTATTTGTATTGCAGTAGAATCCGCATGTATATATTATTGAATCTAATTAAAATGGAGACATTAATTTGATTGTACAGTGAAGATTCTACTTTATCTTGTGGAACCTCCACACCTTTAGACAGCTAAAGGGGAAGAAAAAGCTGTTCCGCAATATTGCAAAGTTTTAGGAACAAGTAAACATTTGTGGAAATTAGATGCCTTATCTAATTTGCATTGCAGTTTGAAATCTGAGTGCCACCTAGTGGCCATCCTGGCCCCCTGAGGGGCGATGAGGCAGATATGGCCTCTTAACAGGACCCACTCTTCACTTTTATATACATAAGTATGTATGTTTTAAAAAGTAATGTCATCCGTATTCTTGCCCATTGTTTTTTCATCATCTGTAAATTACAAATATAGACATAGAGAACTTGGAATGTAGAAGTAGACAGTGCAGTAGAAAATATTTTAATTATAAGATCTTTCTCCGTTTTGCTATTCATCCTAACAATTTTTAATGTTTACTACAAAAAATGCAGATGCTTAAAACTCAACAGGATCTATGTGAAAAAAAAAAAAAAACTTTTTGCAGTATTTCCTAAATGTTGAACCGTAACTTTCCATTCTTTCTAAGACTGTCAAGTTCTAAAGGGTTTTTGTTACGAAACGAGCAACAGCATGACTATTGGCCTGAAGTATAACAAGTTTACAAAGAGGGCGAAAAATTAAGGGTTAAGCCTTACATAATGCATACACAATGTGACTGGCACTCTTCTAAGCACATTACACGTTAGTGTAATTAATACACTATGTTGCCTAATGGTGTAAGCACATTAACATGCCCACTTTAGAGATAGGGAAAGTGAAGCCCCAACAAGATTAAATATGTTTCATAAGACATACAGCTGATGTTCATTGCAGAGAGAATCCAGGCAATCTGATGCTAGATCTCAAGCTCTAAACCACCACACGGTTACAACTCTAAATTCTCTTCCTTCCTCTGTCCCTACGTCCATGCCCCCTTTACTCACTCTATTTATTAGGCCCTAAAAGCTGTCAACAGGATCTGTGACATTTTTTTTCCCACTCACTGACAGATCCAGAAATGGACAGAATCTAGCAAACTCAATTCTAGAATTAATTACAGAATGCAGTATCTTTGCTTATGGAGTACTGCATTTTACCAGAAAATTCATAAGCAAAGATTTACTTTCTAATATTTTGAATTAACTGAATTTAGGGAAACTGATTGTGGATATATTTTTGTTAACATAAATATTTTGACTCTGCTCCCCAAATTAAAACAAATTAAACCTATATATGTTTTGCCCTGTATAAATCTATCAGCTATTACATTATTATCTCCCATTCACTGACTCACTCATTCAATAAAAATAGTTTTCTACATCCATCATGTACTAATGTAGACAATGCTTTTGAACACAAATGTGAACAAAACTAGATATTATGTCCATGCTTATATCACTGATGTTATTTTGTAGAACACTGACATTCACCAAATAACCACTCAAAACTGGTAAGATCCTGACATAACAAATACTACAGAATGCAGAAGGATCTTAAACTATGATACATTTTAAGTGGGAGATTTACATATGTTTGAAAGGTGAGAAAAGTCTCCTCTACATAAGTGATCACTGAGCTGACATCCGAGAAATAGTAGTTAACCATCTCTCTTAGTGCTTCTTGCTGTTTGGGTTGTTCTTGCATAAAAACAACTTGATTTGCAGTAGTCACTTCAGTGTCTTGGCTTCTACAAATGTACATTTCTTCAATGTACATGTCTTATTTATAATATCAAAACTACATTAATTATCTGCATTAACTCATCAATGATTTTCCCTTATGAGTGATACACAAATATTCTATATAGAAAATAATTGCCTAAGGTCTTAGGGTCCAGTCTACTGGATCTGAAAGCTTGAAATTCCTCCAGAAGACTTTCTTCCAGGGGGATAGATATCAAATCTGGGATCTCAGGACCACTGGTCCTCTGTGACCCTCACAGTCATAAGGATGTGGGATGAAAGAGATGACAATTGTATGAACATATCTGCCCTTTTATGTTACAGGGTTTGCTGAAGTTGCAGGCATACCTCCTGAATGAAAATGTCAAATAGGATCATAACGCAAGCCTTGGGGTTGTACCAATTCTCTTGACCCAAGTCTTGTAAACCTGTGGTGTATCACCCACAGTGTACAGAGTATTAAATATTGTAACATCAAGAAACAAGTACAATTTTTATCAGGGACACTCTAGTTTTGTGACAAAAGCTTTACCCATAACACTATGAATAAGTCTTATAAAAATTGACTGTATATTTTACTGCGGTCAAGCTGTTACAGTTCAGAGAGTCTATTAGTCTTTTTTTTTTTTTTTTTTACAGATATGACATTTACTCACAAAACAATTCTCCAAATGCCTTTTGGGTGGTATTTTCAGTTTAAAGCTCTTTAGAAGTAAACTTGAAGATATTTTTCTGCTATTAATCACTCATCAAGATCTCTCTACACCAAGACCAGTTATTTTCTTATTTATTTTTTCCTTTACTCCTCCCACTCTCCTTCCTCCTACCTCTCCCTCTGCCCCTCTTCCCCACTTCTCTCTCTCTCTCTCTCTCTGTCTCTCTCTCTCTCTCTCTCTGTCTCTCTCTCTCTCTCTCTCATCAAATGGATGTTCATCCCTAAACATAAAATTTACCCTGGCTACATTTCTTTCCTGGTCTTTGATTTAATATCAGTGAAATAATTATATTTGATAAGCAGATGAAGGTCAAACATGAAGCTAGGTTCAATTTTGGCCAAGAGCTTAGGAGAACTCATCCAAGGACGTCAGACAAATCCTTATTTCTGTTCTAAGGCATCTGAGATTCCCACCCAGTAGTCACAGTAGGAAAATACTTACTCTGTTTTACTAAGTGAAATAAGGTTGTCCTCAGTATCATAATTAAATACAAATGTGACCTTAGAGTATGGACAGCAAATCCAAGAATGAAACCCTGAAAACTCGTACCCCTTTCAACCTCAGTCCTCCTCTCCTGACCAGCTCTGACTTACTATTATGGCTTAAGCTTTACTCACTCAGAGATACGGTCTCAGCACCTCCACACAACCCTATTCCTGCCTTCTACGTACGATGTTCTATCATCTGCTTTCACAGGATTTCTGTTTCTCTTGAACAGCATTAATGACACTTTTAATTGGTTACCTGGTGCCTGTATTTCCTACTAGATTGAAAACTCCATTAAGGCCTGGATATTAGCTGACATGTATTTAATACCCTATCCTTAGCACCTAGTACAAAGTGTCCCTTGACACAGTAAATGGTCGATGGTATTTTGTTGAGTAGTAAGTGACTTAATGAATGAGTTGACATGGATGCCAGAAAAATTCTTACTTCACTGAGATTTGCTTTCTGTTCCCAGTCAATACTTTAAAAAAATGTTTTCCTAATAATTGGTGCTAAATATTGGCATTGGCTTCATTTATGCCTAGATCTCTCGGTACTTTTTATTTTTATTCCTTGGGAAATCCATTTTTTTTTGAAAGATAATTTATACAAAATTACACATGGTAGTTGGCAGTATATAGAGTTACCTCGATATTATAAGAAGGATCTTAAAGTAATGGACTGATACTATTATCTAGTACATTTATAGTACATTATCTAAAGTAATGGACTATACTATCTTAAAGTAATGGACTGATAGAATTTCAGGACTGATCTAGCAAAGGCATTGGGCAACTATGGAGCACTGCCCCAAATTAGTCAAACACTTGTCTTTGTGAATAAAGGAACATGGTAATGCCCATTTGTTTACTTATGACTAGTATGGTTGCTTTTATACAAATACAGCATTGTTGAATGGTTACAACGAAGATTAAATGGTCTGCAAAGCCTAAAATACTTACTATCTATTTACAGAAAACAGTTTGCTGACACCCAATAGAAGTTTAGAGATTTGTTTTAGGTAGCCTTCTAATAATCCCTATATTCATGTCATTTAAATGGTTTTGCACCTGCCTTCAAAAAAGACTGTCTCTGAGTGATGTAAACAAAATCCTAGCACTTGCTACTCGGCTTTAAAATAGTTGAATAAAGGTGACATCAACAGAGAGGGACAAACTGGGATTTTGCACCTTCTTCCACACAGCTCAGAGTTAGTAGGCTGTGCAAATGGTGCAATAAAACTAAATGGGGATGCTGAAAATCAAATTTAAGATTTTCAGATAGGCTGTAAACAGTTCCATTAAATACCCAAAATGGGCTGTGCTGTGTGAAGTGCAATGAAATATGTATTCTTTTTTTTTTTTTTTCTCAGAAGGAGAAAGAGAGAGGGGAAGTTATTTTATTTTTTTTTTTTAAGACAGAAGTAGAATAAAAGAGAAAAAAGGAAGAAAGAGAAAGAGGGAGAGAGAACAAGAATCTTGCTCTATTGCTCAGGATTTCATTTAAATCTGTGAAATGCTTATGCAAACTAGAAAGTGATTTATTTCCTATTATGTGATCACTTTTAGAATAGGTATGATATAATATTGAAAAAAATATATGTTTTGTGGATATGGGGTGGTAGGTTCTGTAAATATTTATTAAGTTTGCTTGTTCCAGGTCTGAGTTCAAATCTGATTTTTTTTTTTCTTTCCTTTCCATTAGGTTGGTAGATCTACCTCCATCCCTTTATGTTGTTTTTGTGTATCCTTGCCTATAAGAAAGGTCTGAATACAGCGTACCAATGGGTTTTAACTTTTTATTCAGTTTGTCAAAGTGTACGTTTTGATTGGGACATTTAATCCCTTTAAGTTTAGGCTTAATATTGATATATGTGAATTTAATACTGTTATTTAAGTCTAACTAGCTGTTTGCCCGTTAGTTGATGTAAATTCTTCATTGTTGTAATGTTCTTTACTTTTTGATAAGTTTTTAGGATAACTGATGCTGGTTGTTCGTTTCTGTATATAGTG
>PVKP010010099.1:0-65827 GCA_004027715.1 Plecturocebus donacophilus
ATATGTACCCTCTGAATCTACGATAAAAGCTGATTTTAAAAAAATATGTATATATATAGTCATTTTTCCAGTAACCTAATGACTTGTCTTATGATGCTTAAGTGAGAAAAGACTGAACTTAAAATCAGAGTATTGAATATTGTCATGAGACTTATATATAATTTTATGTCTGTTAAGTCACTGTGGATTACTGACATGGTGCTTTAATGTCTGATTTTCAAAAACTGGATACATCTATGAGAGTTACTAAATTTGATTATTTTTATTTTGTGACTGGTACAGTGTTGTATTGAAATGATTGTTTTTGCTTTTGTTTATAAACAGTTATCAATATAAAAGGTCACATTAAGAAGCATTCATTTCCATCTTATAGGAAAGATAAAGTTCAAAATCAGGGATGTCAAACAGAGCTGTTACCTGTCTGGTCCAAATTGAAAGGGTCCACGTGTAGGATATTTAGGATGAGTGGGGACTGCTGTGAATTTGAGAATGTGTGCCACATTGAAAACCATTTATTACCAGAAGAAATCACCAGCTCTCTTCGCTAAAATACTGTCATTATTTAACTTGCTGCCAGTACCTTCCCTTTTGAGGATAGGATTCTCATAATTCGATTTCTTTTAAAGCTTTCCTCCTTCCCAATAGATTTATATGCATAAACAGGAATATATAATCGTTAGTCCATAATCCGTAAAGGAACATGTGGTCTTATTATGGTAAAATACCTGGAGGACACAGCTAGAATTTTCCAGGAGGGAGGTGAGCCTTGGATCACAGAAGTTTCGAAGACTCCTCAATTATTTTTAACTTGGTAGTCTCAAAAAGTTTGCCTGCTGTCTGCAGTGATTCAAACTCTTCTGATTGCCAGAATTCTGATTCAGTCCCCATTCAAATTGACTTAAGCAGAAAAAAAAGGAAGTCTGGTTATTCATTTATATAATGAAAACATCCCAAATTAGAGTTGGTTTTCAGTGTGGTTTGATCCAGGGACTCCGACAGTACTGGGGGCAGGTCTCTCTCCATTCTTGTTTCTCTCCTCTTCTGTGTTGATTACATGCTCAGGTTCCTTGTAATGGCAAGATGGACATACAGAAATGCTTAACCTGTTATTCTGGCATTAAGTCCAGTGGAAAAAAGTGTGTATTTCTCTTTCAATATTTTTCTCAACCAGTCAACTGTTCTCTGCATCCCTGACTCAGGCTCTGTTTCTAGGAAACCCAACCTAAAACTGCAAGAAAAAATGTGTATCTAGGACAATAGTTCTTCTTTTTCAGGATCTCAGATGATAGAGGCCGGTGGCTTCTACTTTGTGAATGTGTGCATAGATTGGTGCATAGGAGATCTCAGAAGCAATTTTTTGGGACCCCTTCACAGCAAAGAAAATTTATACAGTATCCTCCCTCCCTGTCTCTCTGGATACAGACTCAAATGAAATTCACATGCTTTTATGAGACATTTATAATGTCAAGTCATCCAATCCTTTAAGTCATCCAGGCCTCCACTTGGGTGACCCTAGTATTCAGTGTTGCAGAAAGAGTGGATTTTAGGAACTATAACTGCTTTTGGTTCATTTTGAAAAGGCCCAGAAGTATTTTGGTTTAGTTCTTAACATTTAGTTAATGCTTTGCCAATTAAAGTGACTCTACTAAAAAAGACCAGAGTGACTAGACATTTTGCAACTAAAAATAACTTTAAATTCCTTTTACTTGGGCTGTAACCTCTTTGAAGCGTTCTGGCTCTCTGATTTCACATTCCAAAGACCAGGAATGAAAAAGGAAGGGCCATAATTTAAGGCCACAGTATAAGCACTGTTGATTGCAAAGAACAATAAATTGCCATCAGAAATCAATACATTATTTTCCAAAGCTTGTCTGGGGAGAATCATTCCATCTTCACAGACACAGTGAACATTTACCAGATTTATAGTTGTTTGCTGGGGGTTTATACAGCATCATATTTTCAAAGGAATCCACAAGGAAGGGAAGCTTGGATATTCAGCTTCCCCTCACAATGTGCAAGTTGCACAGAAATCTCACAGAGGATGCATCTGAAGTTAGTAGGTAGCAATCTTGACTTGTGCAATTAATTGGTCAATCACAGAAAGACTCAGTGGGTAATTCATTTAACTGTTCACTTGTTATTGCTCTATTTTTCAAATAAGGGCTCAATTTAGATAAGTTTATTTTATTAATGTACATATAATAAAAACTTAAAAGGTCTTTATATATAATGCTTAGGTTCATATATTTGAAGAGAAATACATTAGAAACATGTACATGGGAAAAATATATATACACATATATGTTCTAACATATAGCAGGACAATGAAAATATTATAAATATGTTGATATTAGCCACAAAATGCACCAAACCCCAAATTGTAATTTAAACACAGCAAGGAAGTATAATTTGAGGATTTTGTACTTAGGCAGACTAAGTTTGAAAGAGCAGTATACTAAACATTGATTTTTTTCCCCACTAAGAACCTTACTTAAAGATAATGGGAACTTTAAATACATTGTAAAAACAGATTTAGTCATAATTCATGAATTTGAAGTTCATAATAATCTGACCTTGGCTAGACTAACATTTATGTTTGCTTTCTGTTCAAAGAGAGTTAGCTTTGCTACATAAAGGAATTTTGCCAGGAAGGATCTTATCTGTTAAGATCCTTGAGAGCATTGAAATTGCGTTTCCTTGAAATTGTTTTATAATTTACCTGGACTCCAGTTAGGTCAAAAATGTGATGTTTGACTATAATTTGCTTTATATCACATGAACACCTAATTCAAATTTTAAATATAACATTATCTTCTAATAAAATATTTTAATAAAATTAGATACTTTTCCTTCTGTAAAGATCCTTCTTTTAATTTTTATACCATAAACAATAATAGAATGCCATGATTTTATAATAAAACATTTTAGCTTTCTGGGTAAATTGTTCTGCTCTCATAATTTGTGTTTTGAAATAGAGTCATTTTATTAACTAAAATAATAAACTGTCTTAACTTTCCAAGTACAAATTTATCAGAGCCAACAAAATGCTGGCTGATCATATTTTATCAATGCTTTGGAGAAACTTAGGTGTTTTAAAGTCTTATATTAGACAAACTAATCCATATGCAAGGGTCTTGTGTTAGGCGTATGTACAGCAAAAGGTTATTTCTAAGACAGACTAATAAAAACAAAAGCATCTGAAGGGTCGCTTTCCTACCTAAGACCATTTCACCATTGGAATGCAAAAAGAGATTGGAACAGCTGCATTTATAACTGTCTCCGCCCAGAGCATAAGATCCCACTTTTAGGACAAGTATTAGTGGAAGTGGGGATTTTCTAATTATCTCAGGGACCCTGTCTGCCCTCCTATGCCTTCTCCTGATGAATAATCATGATATTTCTGAAGCAGCCTGGCATGAAGGATCAGTCCAAGGCCCTCTGTCTCAGGGTAATTCACTTCTGGGAATTCCTGTTCCTAGAATCAAAGAGTTGATAGAGGAGGTTGAAAAAAACACTGTGCTTTATCATAAGAATGTTTGTATTAAAAAGATCATGGATGCAAGGAATACTCATTTTAATCAGCCTCCCACAGGTTAGAAGCACACTGGAGGTTACAGTGTGGCTCCCAATCTGGAAGTTTTCTATTAGGCACTGTATAACCTCCACACACCATCTCAGATGATATGCTCAAATATTTAACAGTTCTATAAATTCTTTTATTTATCTGGTTTATTTTATAATTGCCCTTCAGTTTAAAACTGCTGATGTTTAAGGAGTATCTGGTCATTTATTCAACAAATACTTACTGTTCTATATCAGGCATTGTGGGTAGGCACTGAGAACATAGAAATTAACATGCAGACAAAAATCTTTGTTGCCAGAGACCTTATCTTCCTGGACAGGAACACAAGAAGACAATGAGCAAGGCTTTAATATAAAAACTGAGAGTTGTAAGTATTATCACACACAAAGAAGGGTGAAGTGTTACAGCAATGATGTCGAAGCAGCAGCTATTTTAGTTAGGAGGTCAGAAAGCATCTTTTTGTGTTTTTAAAATATTCAGCCTTTTGAAGTGCTTTGTCAAAAGGCGGATATATTTCTGCAAGACAAAGCTAATCTTTATTTCAGCTTGTTAATCATATCAGTGTCTTCCTTATATCTGGATAAAGGTTGGATGTTTATGGTAATATGACTTTGAGAGGCCCATGGGTATAAAGCTTGAATTTGTAGTTTTGCCGTTTCCCTTAAAAAAGTATGTCTCATCAGTCACATGTTAGAAGCGGAAGAATAAACCTATTCACTTGGCCTGGATGCCTGACTTTGTAGTCAGCCTGTGTGGCCTGGAGTCCTTCTGTGAGAGGTAGGGTACCTGCAGCAGACACATTACTATTGAGTGATAGTCATATCTCCATCTCCTTAAATCAGCAGAATTTCTGTTGATTTCAAAGGGTGTTCTATTGAAGATAAGGTTGCATACCAACCAGTAGGTCAGAGCCTAAGAGATTCCACATCAGCAGACTTTCTCCTTAAATACGTACTTTCAGCTTGCAAGTGTATCAAACAATATAGCTGTCAATAATTTACTAAATAATCTCCAAATTCTTAAAACTTTAATGGTACTTTGGGCTTGCAATCTGCTAATGTTTTATGTCCTGGAGGCTACTACAAATCAAAAATATTTATTATACGGCTAAGTACTTGCACAAACAGAATGCTCCTGGAAAAAAGAAAAATCCAGGAAGAGTATTTGAAAACTAAAAATGTTCTAACAGGACTTTGCATAAAAATGTTTTAATAAGATAAAGCATAGATTTCAATAAAATGTTCAATTTAACAAGACTTTTAAGTGATGTGGTTGCAATGAGAATGGACTCCATGCCAATTTGAAATGCTAAATTGAGTAACCATCATCTCTTTAACCTGGTTTGGAATGAGATCTTCAACGGACTAGTTTGACCACAATTAGACAAAATCTGACGGTGAGGAAGATGAGTTCGGTTTATTGCTTAGAATAGTGTCTTGCCCTTAGTACATGCTGAATGAAGTTGTGTTAAATTGATGCCTCACTGGTTTATAGGGCCACATGGTATAGTCCTAAAAAATCTTTTACCTCTCCAGTCAGCAAGAGCTCACAAACAAACCTCCTGCTTTAACTACAGCTTGGGAGTGTGGAGGATTATTGGAAAAGTACATGGAAAGGCATGGAATATTGTCACTCATTGATATTTACTATTATTTCTTTACCTATAGCAGCATATCCATCCAATGTCAATTTTTATAACAAATATTTCATGATATATCTTTTCCTCTTATGAAGTAAAATTCATGGGTGTTATAACTTATTTACCATCTAATGTAAAACTATAATATCCTAATCATAAAAGAGAAGAGAAAACTATTGTGATTTATGACAAAATAATGTGCATTTTGATATGTATACATTTAGTCTTGATCATGTTAGATATAATAATCAAATATTTGCACTTACATACAGAATTTCCTATTTATACACATCTATAACTCCAAATGCAAACTAACACAGGTGTGTTGCGTTGGTTGTTGTATTTGGAAAATACCAGGATTTTCCAAAATGGTGAATGAAAGACTCAGTAAAGCTCAAAATCAAACAGAATAAAATCATCTATCAATTTACTCAGAGATTAGCCCCCTGGAAATTTGAGTGTTTAAAACTGTGCAAAAGATACTTTATGTTAGTTGTGTGAAGTTCAGTTAGGTTCCAGACTCAAGATTATAAACAAATTTGTTACCTACATGATGTCCATTTGAAAGCCATTAAGAATACAAGCGCATCTTTTGCTTATTGGAACAGAGATGTTGACTATCCCGGGACCTTACCATGCAAATGACAGTCACACCTTATGCCATCCTCCAGTGACTGTGACAATCAAAAGAAATGTCCCTTTATTTCCAAAATGTTCCCTTGAGTTTGTAACATGCCTGTTGAGACCAACCGAATTATGTCAGGAAAGCAAGACAGCAACTGTGAATTCCTCTTCTGCCTTATTTGCTGATGTCTTTTTCTTACTGTTTCTCAAGTTCCTGGAAATTTTTGGGACAGGGAGCCACAAGGTAATCTCATCATTGCATTTCATCAGTTAGTTGATGACATGGTGTTCCTGTTCCCCAGTCCTTTAAAATGTAAATGAATGGAAATAAAATAAATCCTGCATGTTTATAAGTTGTTTTGGTTTATATAACTACAGAACTAGAAAGACAAAATTATTGTGATATGGAGGGAACAATCAATCACACAGAATACAAAGATGAATAAAAAGCAGGACTTTTTTTTTTTTATCTTTAAATATGAAGAAGACAGTGTAACAGCAATGAAATTATGTAGAAAAAGGAAAAAGCCTTAAATTGTTGTTGAATTCAGTTAGTTTTGCATGTCTCTGAAGCAGTGAGAAATAGGTAAGTAAATGCGGTTTTGCTGACAATTTCAATTTGAGAAAGCGGTTAAATCACTTCTATCTTTGGGTGGCTTTACTTGTACTACTAAGGGTTGTACATAATTGAGTCACAGAGCCCATTCATTAAACTCCAGTTGACCAACGAATTACAGTCATTTGGGGAGGGGATAAATTAAAATGAACGGAGTGACTCAGGTTTAACAAATGCTTGGTGAAGATCCAGCGCACATTAGACACTGGAAAGGCGCTACTGAAATAGGTTTTATTGAGCCATTATATGAAGCTGCACAGATCATCTCCTGCAATTTTCTCAGTAACTCTCTATGTAGGTATTTTACCCCCATTCTAAAGAGAAGAGTACTGAGTCTCAGGAAAGCTCAGAGATCCAGGATTTGAATGCCCATCTATTTTAGTGGGACAAAGAAAGTATATCATCCATGGACTCGGTCCTCCTATACTAGAAAATGTGCATACTGTATTTTCTTCTTTAAGGAATGAAAATGCATGGGTGGTAGACACTTCTCTAATTTTAAAGCTGAAACAATAAAGGCTCAGAAAGTGAAGTGAGCTGATTAAGGTCTCACCACCAATAAATGATGAAACAAAGATGTAAACTTGAAACCATTTCAAATGACTTGGTCTTTGCATTATGATCACCTAGACTTTGTGGAATCATCTCATTTTTTTCATTCGCCTAGGCATCACACTGGGGTGTAATGTAAGGTGTCACACAGAGGTGTAATGTAAAGAATAATGATGAATTGTCCTTACATTACACCTCTGTGTGGTGCCTGATTAACTAAAATGATGGAAAATAATTTTTTAAATATAAGAAGACTCTTGTATTAGCTTCACCATCTAATTCCCTGGAGTAACCTTGCAAAACATATATCATGCATGAAGAAGTCATGCTATGGGGAAAATGTAAAGCAACATTTCCCCCATCCCTTGAAGTGTCACAGTGCTCATGGTTAACACATGAGGGTCTCTGAGAAATTCACCAGTAAATACGTGGCTTAGCTTTGTTAACTCAGGTTTTTCTCAAGCTTATTTGACCAAGGAATCCTATTTCCAACGAACATACATGGAAATCTTCAAGAACAAATGTTTTATCTAATGCATTTTGGAACAAAAAATGATTATCTAATTTTTTTTTGAGAATCAAGGTACATTGTCTCAGAGTTTATCTGCCTTTTGTAAAAGGCAGTCCACATTTGGAGAGCTGCCGTTGTCTTGTTTTCCAAGGCCCTTCCCCAGATTTCATTTGCCATTATTTCTTAAAGATTCCCCCAAATATCTTTAGTGATGGTGGTTTATGGTGACTTTGAGGCACTGGAACCTTCTAAGACACCAG
Organism: Plecturocebus donacophilus; assembly: GCA_004027715.1. Taxonomy (NCBI): domain Eukaryota; kingdom Metazoa; phylum Chordata; class Mammalia; order Primates; family Pitheciidae; genus Plecturocebus; species Plecturocebus donacophilus. Next base: position 7,786 of record PVKP010010099.1, read on the forward strand.
GGTTGGGGTGAAGACAGATGGCCAGAGACATGTCTGGAGTGCTTTATACCAAAAGGTAATCACCATTTCAAGGTCTTCAGACCTCCCCATTAAAGCAGGCATTTGTAACCTATCTTTAAGTCTCTGTTTTTTGTTTTTCCAAAATGGATCTAATTTTTATTATAATAAAATATATGAAAGTAATACAAGTTCACTGTGAAAACAGTCTCATATTACTGAAGCTTGTATTGCCTACAGACAATATTTATTCTTTCTTAAGAGGAACCTTTGTATCACTGGGGGCAGCAGTTTTGCAGGCCTAAAAACTACATTTCCCAGCCTCTTTTGCAGATAAGGTTGGACAATGAGATATGAATTGAAAATTTCGATGGACCTTCCAGGAAAGCTTAGCTGACTTAGCTGGAAAATGTCTTTTCCCCATGTGCCCTAATTTTTTTCTATCTGTAAGAAGAATGTCATTGTTAAAGATACAGTGGCTGTCTTGCTGCATGTGATGAATAAAGAGACAGAAGTGACTAAATTGCTGAGAAGAAAGGCAGAAGGAGCCTGGAATACTGGTGACAATGAGGCACTTCCATAGCAACTCCGATTTCTTAATTTTTGTATATATGAGAGAGATAAGAAAAACGTATCTTGTTTTAATCACTATTATTTTAGATCTCTGCCATTAGCAGATGAATATAATTATACATACATAATATAATAAGCATGTAAATTATTAAGTAAAACTAAATTTTAATAGCTTGAGGATATGCCTGGTCTCAATAATTATATCTGATTTTTTTCCTACAGATAAAATATAGTCATGTGTGGCTTAATGACATGAATACATTCTGAGAAATGCATCATTAGCTGATCCCATCATTGTTTGAATGTCATAGTGTGTACTTAACACAAACCTAGATGGTACAGCCTACTACACACCTAGGCTATAGGGTATGGTCCATTGCTCTAAGGCTACAACCCTCTACGGCAAGTTACTGTACTGAGTACTGTAGAAAGGTATACCACAGTGGCAAATATTTATGTATCTAAACATATCTAAATACAGAAAAGGTATATATGATAGCATAAATATATAAAATAACATATTTTATATCATAATAGCAAAAATATGATATAAAAGATGAAAATGGTATGCCGTTACAGGGCACTTGCAGGACTGAAAGTTGTTCTGGGTGAGTCAGTGAGTGGTGAATGAAAGTGAAGGCCTAGGATGTGATTGTATACTACCACAGACTTTATGAACACTGTACGCTTAGGCTACACTCAATTTATCTGTTTGTTTATTTATTTATTTTTGAGATGGAGTCTTGCTCTGTCCCCCAGGCTGGAGTGCAGTGGCGTGATCTCGGCTCACTGCAACCTCCACCTCTGGATTCAGGTGATTCTTGTGTCTCAGCCTCTGTAGCAGGTGCGATTGCAGGTACCTGAGACAGTGCCCAGCTAATTTCTTGTTAATGGAGATGTGGTTTCACCATGTTGCCAGGCTGGTCTTGAACTTCTGACCTCGAGTGATCTGCCTGCCTTGGCCTCCCAAAGTGCTGGGATTACAGGCGTGAGCCACCGTGCTTGGCCCTAAATTTATTTTTAAAGAAGTAATTGTGTTACAACATTGTAACAGGTATGACATCTTTAGGTAATAGGAATTTTTCCACTTCATTATAATCTTATGGGACCACTGTGATATATGCAGTCTGTCGTTGATTCAAACATCATTTTGTGGTGCATGGTGGTAATATACACCAGTGTCCTATCGTATGCCATTTCACCTATAATAATAATAGATTGTGGGTGTCTTTCCAGGTCAATACATAGAGATCAATACTACTCCTTTCCATTGCTGCCTAGTGGTCTATTGTATGGATTAATCATAATTTTTGTTTGGAATCACCTTATTGACTTAGGTTGTTTCCAAATGTTTACTACAACAAACATTATCAATTGGGTTTTTAATATACTTTTTTAATGAATAAACTGATTTTATCAGTGAGACTATCAAATTCAGGAATAGAATGAGCCAAATGAAGCACTTAGTTCGAGTCTTCTCCTCATGTGATCCTAGAGTGTGAGCCTCTTCGAATTCTGTGCCTTGGCTCTTTCACTCACCTCTTTCTGCTCCAGTAAATAAACACTTGTTTAGATTTTTGAACTGTCTGGTAAACTGATATACATACTGGCGTGACTATGCAGGATAATAATGACTGATAAGCACTCTTTTTTTCTTTGAGATGGAGTCTTACTCTTGTCGCCCAGGCTGGAGTGCAATGGCACGATCTCGGCTCACTGCAACCTCTGCCTCCCGGGTTTAAGTGATTCTCCTGCCTCAGCTTTCCAAGTAGCTGGGACTGCAGGCGCTTGCCACCATGCCCAGCTAATTTTTGTGTTTTTAGTAGAGATGGGGTTTCACCATGTTGGCCAGGCTGGTCTCAAACTCTTGACCTCGTGATCCGCCCGTCTCAGCCTCCCAAAGTGCTGGGATTACAGACTTGAGCCACCATGCCTGGCTTAGTCTTTTATTTTTGCCTGCCTCAAATCACTTTCATTATTCTGCCATTCTGATTCTGAACAAAATTCTTGGATGGCAATAGTTTCCCCTATATACTCAAGCAATGCTTCATGGTCTTCTAGCATTTCATGTAAGGTGAGTAGTTAGTGTTAGTCCTCCACTGCGAAAGGTTTTTGAGCATTCTTTAGTCCTCAGGATTAAAAATAATTAAAATGCCATCACAGATGAATAGATTTATAAATATTTCTGCCCAGAATTCTGTGAGCTCATTCAATTAAAAAATTCAAGTCTTCCTTCAGTTCTGATATTTGTTTATTGTTTTTTTTAATTGCCTTTTCTCCATCTGCATTGTTTTTCTTCACTAAAATCTCTTTCTGTGTTAGACTAATAAAGCAGGCCAGAATCATTTTTCTTTCTTCTGCCCACATTAGGAGCTAAATGTGGCAAATCCCTCCCTGTAGTTGATGAACAGTAATCACCAAAGGAAGTCTGTTGACTGCTGCCTTGGAGCTCCCTGAGAGGACTGGCCATCATGCCCACAAACTTGAATGCGTAACCCAAAGACAGATCCAACATTGCCCCCCTGCTCCTGAGCTTGCTGCCCAAGCGTGTTTTTTTTTTCTCCTCTGATAGAGAATCCTGTTTACTTAAATTTTGGAGGATCCTTTCTCTGTCACACTAAATAACTTGTTTATCTCAAATAGGGAGTACTGAGCACAAATGGTGTGTAGGAATACACTGTCATTTAAAGAGGATAAGCTCATTTCTTCTGACCTGAAGGGAAACATCCTTGCCCTAGTCTTCTTTCCATATAGTTGCAAAGTGTCCTGCTTCCTTAATCACCGACCCATAACCCACCACCTGACATTGAAAAACTTCCTTTCTAGATGCAATATGGTATTCTGGATTGGATCCTAAAATAGGACATTCGTGAGAAAACTGTTGAAATATTAATAAAGTCTAGAGTTTAGTTAATGTATCAATGTTGGTTTCACAAGTTTTGACAAATGTACCATAGTTATGAAATGTGTTAACGATACAAGACTCTGGATACACGGTATGCAGGGCTCACTGTACTATCTTTGCAACACTTCTGAAAACCTAAAATTAGTCAAAAGTGAGAAGTTTATTTAGAAAATAGTCATCCACAAAAATGTAAATAAATGTCCAAATTCTTGAATAATTTCCCTGCCCAATGTTCAACATACACACACACACACATCCCACACACCCCTCCCCCCGACACACACTTCTGCTAAGTATCTATATCATATGAACATAAAAGGTTATTTTTCTTTTTCTTTATTTTATATCGGGGGTCTCCCTATTTTGCCCAGACTGAACATAGACTCCTGGGCCCAAACAATCCTCCTACTTCCACCTCCAGAGTCACTGAGACTACAGGTGTGAGCCACTGTGCCTGGCTGAGATTGTTTTTCATTATTATATTTTCTCCAGGCCTCGTCAACCAAGATAAGATTTTCTATTATATTATTTGGCAGTAAAGTCATTTTATTTTTCCTTTTGTTATTGTTCTAAAATTTATACCCATGGGTTTTTAATTTATGGAGGTGACTAAATGGTGATACAGAGAGAGGAATGCTAGTGAAAGAAGATATGTCTTTAATTTCCTGAGAGAAGGAGACACAGACACACCACATCACACAGAAGCAGGAGTGAGAAGAAGGCGTAGGCCACAGACTTTTTTGGGGTTACTGCCAGAAAGGAAGGGCAGGGCAGCATAGGCCATTTAGGATGAGCCAGTTTGAATAATGTCGCGGGCTCTGGGCTCCAGGAGAGGTCTCTATTTGTCTGGTTCCTGACCCTGAGTGACCTTGGGTAGGGGAAACACTGGCTTGTGTGGGAGAGTTAGCAAAGGAAGGGGTTGGGGCTGTAGACTTGGGGTTGGCTGATTTGTATGCAGAGGGGTACTTACAGGCAAGTTGTTACTGCCTTTGAGAATTAGCTAAAATTAAAAAGAAAAAAGGAAAAGAATGAGCAAACCCTGAGGGGGCCATTCTCCCCCTGGGACTGTGAGGCGCCCAAATGCCAGAGCACCAACAAGACAGAAAATAAGAAAATATAATTAATATAATTGGCCCTGTGATGATAGGTTGCCAAATACAAAACCTAAGAAAACACAATTAGAACAGTTATTCTCTTTGAAAGAAAATTGGGCTACTTTTGGGGAGCTACTTTTTTCAGTGAGTGCTTTCATTTTTAAAACAATCCTAGCTGCTGCTTTCAGGAGTTAAGATTTTCAGTCTGGACCATGTTAGAGCTGGGGGCGATTCCTTGCTGATTCACTAATCGAAGACCTTAGGTGAATCACTGAGCCCAATTCTTCAATCTATAAGAAATAATCGTCTTTATTTCCTATAGGAATTCTTCATCTATAGGGAATAATCTCATCTATAGGGAATAATAATCTTTACTTCATCACTGTGTTGTAATAATCATGGAAAATAATTATTTTGAGGGGTCTTGTAGAGTATGTGGCACATGATAGCTGCTCAGTACGTTTTAGCTATTAAAATAATGATGATAATGATGCATTTAGCTGGAACTCAGAAAAACCAAAACTCCTGAGGATCTGGAAGCTATTCCCATATTCCCATGTTTGAATCCCTGTTTGTTTGGAAGAGTGTAGGTACAATAGTGATTTGCCATACTCCTAAATTTTCCGTAACTCAGAATCCTTAAATCCACCGGGAAGGAAGTCTGTTTCTCTTTATGGTCTTTTATGCACCGGATTAACAATACGATTCTTTGTTAAAAGATGTTTTATCCAAATAATAAAAAAATCTATGCACTTAACTATGAGTTAGGTGTTCTTGCTCTTTTTTGTTCAGTCGTCACTCCGTTTTTGCGTTCATTCTACAATGGTGAATACGTGACTTCAAGGAATCTGCTCACCCCAGACAGTTCAGGAGAACGAAATGAATTGATACAGCTTAACCTCAAACTAGGGGTGGCATTTATTGTCTTGAGTAATATGCCTTGACTAAATTCTCCATTTTGAAACTGGTCAAAATAAGAGCAGTATCCCCCTAAGCTCTCACTAAAGAGAGCTTTCTCAAAATTCCTGTTGTACTTAATTTCAGAACCCTTTAATGACCCTTGGCATTTTTGCCACAGGTCATCATTGTTAGAGGACTCTGTTACTTTGCTTCCTAAGTGAAAAAAGTCCTTCACAGCCTAGTTCCTGCCTTATTTCTTACAAAGGCTCATCCCTGGTATAGATTGTACAGCCTGGAGTTCAGTGCTAGAGATGATAATAATTCAAAGTCTGGCTGGTTGGCATTGAGTCTATAAAAATAATACTGGTTAATGGCTTTTGGGGAAAGAAGCCTCTAGATTTTTAGTTATCCACTTCTCTCATAAGTGTAAAAGACTGCCTTTTTTCCAATTAAATGTGACAACTTGTATCTTTCAGCAAGGAAGGACAAAGTTCTTTGTCTAATGTTGATTTAAATTACAGCATCTTGCAAAGAGTAGGTACCCAAGAGACTGCTGGCATCGACAACCACCTGGTTGTTGTGTTAGCAGGAGCCACAGCAAAGAATCTCAAGCACATGTTCACTTCCAAACAGTGAATTTTTGAGTGTACTGGTTTACAGAGGCCATGGAGAATGATGGAAGACCATAAACCTTGGGGCCAGATTACCTGAGCTCTGCCAGTTCACAGGATAACCTTGATTAATTATCCAGTTCTTTGTGTGTCTGTTTCCTCACATGTAAAACATAGATAATAGTAGTACCTTCTTTATGCAGTGGCTGTGAGGATTAAATAAACTTATTACATGGGGAGTGTTTAGAACAGCGTTTATTTAGCAAATAGAAAAGCTACAATTATCATAAAGGAGATTAACAGAAGGAAATCATAGACCTTAAAGCATAAGCATAAATGTCAGTTTTATCTGTAAGTAACAGAGAGGGAGGAGAGAAATGTAGTATGAAGGCATTTGTATGACACACATATTCATTTACACATACTCAAAACTAAAACACACATGAACATTTTTAATCAGAGGTAGTGGGATTTTTTGAAAAGAGTAATGAGATACAGATCAAAAGATCTAAGCTTGAGATTCTTCATCTGAGAAATAAGATGGCTATTGTATATAAATAATCATAATGTTTCTTGAACTCTGTCATGTGTGAGGTATGATACTATAAGCTTGACATGTCACCTTCTCACCATAGCACTGTAAGAACTGCTACCATTTTATATTTATAGCTTATATGTTTAAAGATTTAATAGAGACTCCTACCACCCTTCTTAGTCATGGAGCTTTGACGTTCAAGTTCATCTGTAGTTCCTAAATTGCAGTCACTATCTCTCTGAGATTTGACTTCAAGTCACAGGTCTTGTTAAATTCTCTTACCCTGGCCACATCCAGCCAAACCTTGTAATGAGACATTTTACCCAAAACAATTTTGAAACAAATATGTCAGTAGTTAATGCAAAAAGGTGCTTGGGGCCATAACATCAGTTTAAATGCCTTCAACTTATACCTATAGACGGTTAAGCTGCATCAATTCAGAGATCTGTTTTGCATTTATTCTTTAGTACATAAGCAGAAAAAATGAGGCCAATAGGTAACATTGCAAAATGCTGCCTAATTTTGTAAATTGAAAGCATCATAATGAAAACTATTTAGGAGATATTTGAAAAGATTTGTAGAAAGCATCTAAGGTATGTTCAGATAATTGCTTGATTGTGATGGTAATGTGCAAGATTAAGGCTTGGATAAGGTGCCGGTATTTCAAACCTTTTGGAAAGAGTTTTCATCATCTAGTCAACATTAATTTGTGGGTATTCAGAGTAAGGTAGAAATAGGGAAAGCACAAGAATGTATGTTGCGGAAAAAAAAAAGAACAATGAGATTAATGCTAAATTTAAGTGAGAAATGCAGTAACCTTTATCATAAGACAAAAGCTCACAATTATCATTCATTCTGTTAAGCAAAAGTGCAACATGAGAGAAAACTATCATCTTTATTTTATTATGTTCCAAGGATGAATTCAAGTAATGCTTATCTAAAATTGTGTTCACGTGGGGTGACATCAATTTTTTAGCTTACACATCCTATGAAAATCATAAATGTACAGTGTAATTCTGGGCACTCTAAGCTGTCACCATCATGCTTTCCATTCTCCCTGAAGCCTGGGCCTCAATGCAACCCCCCTGTGCTAGACCTTAGGTAGAATTTTCTTCTTACATTTGAGAGCCGTGGTTGGCTGATTGGGTTTCTATTCAAATTAGAGAAGTTAGCCTATGAAATAGATTTTAGAAATTTCTAACCACATGCTGGAACTGAAATCCTTGAAAAGTTGTGGATGGAAAGTTTGCAGCTGTTTAGATATTTGAAGATAAACTATTTATTATTTCATTTTAATTTTATTTAAAAGTTTTTTGAAATTAGCATATAAAATTGTATTTATCCTGGTCAACATGATGTTTTGTAGTTTAAATACCTTGTGGAATGACTAAGTAACATACGCAATACTTCACATAGTTATCATTGTTGTACAATAGATCTCTTGAACTTATTTCTCCTATCTAATAAAAATTTTATATTCTTTTACCAACATCTCCCCAACTGACCCCTTTCAACTGCCCCAGCCCCTGGTAACCACCTTTCTGCTGTACTATTAGGTTTTCAAATGTTTAAAATTCCACTTATGAGTGAGATCATGTGGTGTTGGAGAATACAGAATTTTAACTGGCTCCTATATACTTCTTTATTTGAAAGTGTGAAGGGAAAATGTGAATGCAGCTAGGATGGTAAGGATTTTAACCTGGTACAAAGTACTGAGGATAATAAATGTGAAAGAACTTGAAAGTGAATTCGCATTTGTAAGTACTTTCTTTAACGTATTGAGCTGTTATCATTATTATTATGACTTATGAGAAACCCACATTTTCAACCTGGAATTTATGTGCTTTTAACAATAATTTCCTTCCAAATCTACATAGTGTATACATGTATATCCCTTCCCTCTGCGTAGAATATTTATTATAATATATACGTACATTATAACAAGGTAGCATTTACAAAATTCTCATGGAATGATATTATATTTATAGAACATCACAAGATTTCAGTTAGAATAAAACTATTTACTCACATACACATACATGCAATTTTGACCATCCTCTCTTGAATATCTTGAGTTTGTTCAGTAGACATTTAATGAATCCATATCTGATGTACTGGAAATACACAGATGGATATGCTTCTGCACATCCTCTGGAACAATTAGTATTAAGTAGATCTATTACATAAGCAGCACAGACTCAACTAAGAAAATCTGCACAACTGAAAAGTCATGAGGGAATGAATCTTTCATAATCCCACTCCTTGGAGATAGGTACTAGGAAGGTGTTGCTGGGGCTCCCATGACCTGGGCTCATCTGTCTCTTCTTTGCTAGTTTTATATGAAATGGGATTATGTTATGCATGTTGTTTTATAGCCTGTCTCTTTTTTAGTATTGTTAACATTTCTGCAATGAATATTCTCCCACAGCATGATTTTGAATAACCACATGCTAACTCATCTTATGATTATATCATATTTCATTTAACCTAACATGATTGAACATGCAGAATATTAACTGTGTCTTTTCTCTGGTAAGTAGCACTGCGACAATTGCCCTTGTGAATACTTATTTGAGCACATCTTAATTTCTTTAGAATAGGTTTTTAGCAGTGTTTTTCCTACATGAAAAGAAATGAACATTTTGAGGATTTTGATGCAAACCAGCAAATGGCCCCTGAGAAAGTTTGTACTGATAAATGATTCCATATCTATTGTGGCCCAGAGTTTATAATTTATTTTTCATCTTTTCTAAAATACTTGCTGAAAAATGCTGCTTGTTCCTGCATTAAAATTCTTTGCCCTAATTGCTAGTGAGGTTGAATATTTTTCATATGCATCTTGACCATATTTATTTGCAGATTGCTCATTTATTCCCTTCTTTACCTGCCTTGCTTGTATATTTGCTGTAGGAGACGAAAGACCCTCTTTCAAAGGTCCCTAGATGCCATTCGCTTCAATCTGACTGTTGTTATCAGCTGCTTCCCAAGGAGGACAAGCTCTGTGGGGTTGGGGCAGGTGCAGTGATTGGACTTCTGCCGTCAGTAGTGGGGGATTCACTTTTGAAGTTATTCTGAACAAAAAACGAATGTGTAATAAAAGGGTGTATTTTGACATCCAGTAATCTGGTGTTTTGAAAGACTTGTGTCCCCATGACACTGAGCTGTGCACTTGGCTAAGCAGGATTTCAGAGTCAGCAATTTCTCTGGTCCAGCCCAGGGCATTTATCAAAGAAATGGTCATTGTCATGGATCAAGAAGAGGAAAAATGACACTTCCTCACCATTGCTGTTGTCTCTTGTAGGTACATAGAATTCTACAGGTGGCAGTGCCTTCTTAAATGTTTTCTGGTGGTTATGAATTAGTGGCTCCTTTTCTACACAACAATTAGAGGGACTTTTCCAGAACTGTTAGGTGGCTCTTCTTTACTCTTAGGTTAAAATCCACAATTGCTAACCTTAGTGACTGACTTCCAGCCTATCTCTCTGGTCTCATCTCTTGCCATTTGCTGTGCAGATATGTTAAAGTTGTTGCAGTTTCTCAGAAGGATCAAGACGTTTTGCAGTTCAGGGCTTCACAGGTTCCCTTCCCTCTGCCTGGGATGTTCTTCCTGCTTTATCTTTCTTTGGTGAGTTGAGACCTACATCCCCTAAGGAGCACACACAACTCCCATAATGGATCAGGTCCCTTTTAAATATGTTCTTATGTTATCTTGTCCTCCTAAGGGACATTTATTAGTCCCAAACAAATAGTAAATTTGTTGTTTTAAGTCCAGCTCTTCCACCAGAATGTAAATCCTGTGAGATGGGAGAACCCCAGCCTTATACCTTACTGTGTCTTCAGCACCTGGAACTGTTCCTGGCAAAAAGGAGACACCCAACAGATATTTCTAGAATGAAAAGAAGGAAGAAAGGGAGAAAGGAAGGGATGAGCAAAATGGGAAGGAGAAAATGAAAAAAGAGAAAAGAAGAAAGAATGGAAAGATAGAATCAACCTGGATCCATTTTTTAATTTGTAAGTTGAGGGATGTGTTGGTTAATGGGCAATTCTTGAATTATTTTCCATCTAACAGTTTTGAGAAGTAGAAATCATAAATAGTGTCTATCCAGGTCAGTAAAAGTGGCTTTCGGAAATGAGAAGAATTGCATATAAACAAATAGAAGCACAAATTTGTGGCTTAGTGCTTGACTATACACGTGCAGACATGGCACAAGTTACTTCCTGGTGGGAAAACCACGTACCTAGTGTTGAACCAGCACCTAGTGACAAAATCCCAGAAGTCGTGGGCTTCCCTAAGGCACAAGGGACATGAACTGGGGGAGGGGAGGGTGGCATTGGCCTGGGGAGATAAGACAAAAAAATAGTAGATAAATATTTGCACTTACATTGCAAACAAGGATTGGCAAACCATTAAGGAAATTAAATGTCTGTACTCTGAGGACTGCTGGAGAGGATGTGGAGAAATAAAGTCATAATATAAGCAGATGAAGAAATGCTGGTACAGATAAAGACCTGTTGATTAAAAAAATGAGAATTCTAAAGTATATTGTGGCTAAAAAATAAATCAACTTACAAAAAGGAAATTATTTTTCCTATGTAACTTATTTAATAGCCTCTTTAATCATTCCTCTTGGCTTTCTTAACAAAAAAAAGTACATTTGCCAGGAGAAAAAGGAATTTGCCCCTCAGAGGAGAGTTTGGAGCTAATGCTAGGCTTTTTGCCAAGTATGCTAAATACATTGATGTGGAAGAAAATCTGATCACAATATCATTAGATTAGAAATACCCACGAGAGTACAGTGCATAACAGTGGAAGTTGATGCAGAGTTGTATATTTGGCTGATGCACAGTAAATATTAAATATTAATAAAACAAATTCTGTTGTTTTCAACTTTGGGGAGGAGATGGACTCTGCCTAGGGATTTTTGTATTGACTCCCTTAACTAAAATAAGTGCTTGAAAAAAATACGGTTTCTCAGTGAAACGATGGAAATTTGAATGCTGTCTATTAACTATATGCTGGATTTAAGAAATGCAAAGGTAGTACTTCAGGAGAGGAGGTTAAGATAAGATTAGCAGGAAAAAAAATCAAATGGGCATTTAAATACCGTATTATAAATGAGTCATATATTCAGTCTTGTAAGAAGGCTTGGAAGATCTAAAGGAATCAGCAGAACTGTGGATAAAAAGGAATTTAAGTTGGAGAGTTGCTTTAGAGACTTCAGCGATTAAAAGGTACGCGCAATTCATAGTCATAATAACATGAGGTAAATAGCTTATACTCAGTGTGCGGGCTCTTAGATAAATTCATTCAATATTTCCCATTTCTTTAAGAGGATGTAAGAAAGTCATTTGCTATGTATTGAACAGGAGACAACCATGTTCTGAAATGAGCCTCTTAGCACTGCAATTCTACAAAGGGAGGGCTTTCTGTCGACATAGTGATTTGTTTAACTTTGTCTTCTCACCTCCATCTAAATTCCAGCTTTCTCCAGAGAAATCTTTCAGGTTTCATTTAGGGTCTATAAACATCTTTAGGGAGCCAAAATTCTTCCCAGCATGACTCCCATCTATGAGACAGAAATAATAGCTAACATAGTGGGAGTAGTTTTAAACTATAACGTGTGATTGTTCATTCATTCGCTATTTTTTTTGTAAAGCGAGAGCTTTTTCTTTGAATATGTGTCTACTTATTGAAGTTCTGCACCTTTCTTATATAAGCTATACCCATGACACATGTGGCTAATTTCCAGTTTCTAAGAGGAAATTTAAAAACATATTGTGAAGCAATGTATATGGATGATTTTTAGATATGTTCATGACTGTCCTATTTTTCTAATTTTTCCATTTAAACCTAGTTCATTTACCTTATAAAATAAGAGTTCTTTCATCTATCTTTCCAAATATTTTAACTTAATTCTTATAGAAAAAAATATTTTTCACTAATATTCAATAATTTATGTAAAGTTTAACAAAATAACATACTTTGAATAATAGGGACAAATGAAATAACCATAACTGATCTTGGTTTGCATGTAATTTACCCAGTGGAAGCACAGGCATGCAAAAAAAAAAAAGAGAGATCCAGGCAGGGGTGAGTAGGCATAAGTCACTATATTTTACTGAAGGAATGGAGATTGTCATGTCAGTTAAGTGGGGGTTGATTAAAAGAGCTTCTAGTATAATAAGACTGAACATCGTTCCATACTTATTATATACTAGGCACCATGTGATATATTTGTATGCATTATGTATTTTAATTATTATTACATTCCTTGAGCAAAATTGATGAAATTTTGCTTGATGAAAGAAGTAATTTCCCAAAAGCCAAGTAGCTAGCAGGAAGTAGAGTTAGAATGTGAATTGACACGGTCTGACTCAGCATTTAATCACACATTCTTATTCCCACACTGTTATCTACTTAGCCATGCATACCTCATAGGGCTGCATAAAGGATTAAAGGTGATAATTTGTGTGAAAATGTCTGGTGGTCCCAAGGCTTGATCATGGTTGGTGTTTAATCCTACCTGTTGCACATCTGTGTATTAAGCTTAATAATTATTACTCCAAAACAGTTGATTGATTCTAGAGCAGAGAATAGATTTGAAGTCCTGTGCCAGGAAGTGTCAAAATAAAATTACAATAGACACATGGTGTATAATAGCTACCATTGATTTAGTGTTCACCATGTGCCAGACCCTTGCCCAAGCTCTTAGCCTACATTATCCTATTTGATCCAGTGCTTGCATAAACCCTATCAGTTTGTTACTGTTATTAGCCCATTTTATAGTTGAGCAAATTAAGTAAAGAAGAGTTAAATTGTTTGCTCTAGGTCACAGAGCTGACATGTGATAGAGCTCTGAAGAGCTTTAAATCCAGACTTATTTAGTTCTAAAATCCACTTCTTAGAAATCTTTCTCTGAGGAGGTGGAGTAATAGTAGGCTGAACAAATTGACAAAATTTCTCTAGATTTAGAATAAAAAAATTGTTTCATTTCTTAGATGTTAACTTTTTGTTTCCATTTTTTTCCTATCCTTTCCCAGAGACCATTAAACCTGTAGACATTGAAATTATCTAAAAGCCATCTGTGTTACTTATCAAAAGCCTGTTGAGAGTAAACCAACAAATTTATAATAGGAGGCGTGCATGTTTTGTAGTTCTGTCCTTTATGTTAAAAATTTAGGATTGAGTAATCATTTAAATGTAATATCAAACATGATAGCCATGTTGAGATGAAAATATAATAGGGTAGAATATTGAATTCTTTCTTCACAAGTTACCTGTAGTTTTCTCATGTTGGAAGGAGACGAAGATGTGAAAAAAGTGATGCTCTCTGGAAGATGCATGACCCATATCCTTATAGAGAAATTCTGACCCTGGAGTATAAGGCTGAGCCACCTAGATTCTTTTGGCTTCACTGGCCAAAGTCCTCCTTTAAAAACAGGTTGGCCAGGCGTTTTTGCTCTTTCCCATGGGCTAGGTCTAAAATCTAACCACAGTTGTCAATGGTTGATAACTTGGCTCTCCAAAGCCTTCATAGCTCCATGTACCTCTGAACCACACCACCGCTAAAGACGCCTTGCAAAATAAAAACAGAACAAGCAGATTGACTCAAGTTCATCCACCCTCTAGTTAATCTGAGTAGCTGCTTTTATTTGGTTTAGTTATTTAAACTTGGGATTCAATTTCATTTGATTAAAGGTTTCTGAGGTGTTTTTTCCTTTTCTCTTGATAATATTGCCTACTCTAGGTCTTGCTTCTCTAAAGATAGAGAACAAGAAAAAATGAATCAAAGGAAGAAAGTGACAAAGAGGAGGTACATTCATCTTCCTAGGCGTTTTGTATTCCTCTTGCAAAAGCACCAGCCCCTGCTCAGGGACCCCTTGGGTCCTTCCAATCTCATTGACTTTGTACTTATTTCTCTCTTCACAGTAGAATATAAACTCTAGAAGGTGGGGCCACTGTCTAACTTTAGCACATTTATTTATTTGTTAATTTACTTACTTATTTGACAGAGTCTCCTCCACTCAGGCTAGAGTACAGTGGTGCAATCTTGGCTCACTGCAACCTCTGCCTCCCAAGTTCAAGGGATTCTCCTGCCTCAGCCTCCTGAGCAGCTAGGGCTTCAGATGTGCACCACCATGCCTGGCTAATTTTCATATTTTTAGTAGAGACAGGGTTTCTCCACATTGGTCAGGCTGGTTTCAGACTTCTGACCTCAGGTGATCTGCCTGCCTGGGGCTTCCAAAGTTCTGGGATTACAGGTGTGAGCTACCATACTTGGCCCTATCTTTAGCACTTTAGCCCCAGTTCCCAGAAGAGCATCTGGGATTTGGTAAGCACTCATATTCATTTGCTTGAATGGAAAAAAAAAGTGTTGTATACATTCATAAATGAAGATCCATTGTGAAGGAGCAGAATTGACAAGGGGGTGATAATTAGGGCAAAGAATGGCTGGATTTCAATTGGACAAACATGAAACGAATGATGCAGGAGGGGGTGGGCTTTCCACACTTGAATCCTATCATAATTTTCAAGTGCAGTTTCAAATCATGTTGGCTTAAAAAAGTGAACATTCATCTTTCCTTTTCAACAGCTCACTGCTTAGATTCAAGTTAAATAGGACTATTTATTTCCCTCTATGGCATGGCTCCAGATGTGGAGTTGAAGGGGCAGAGTTCATATCCCCTCATGGTAATTTTCCAGCTATGAGATTTTGGGAAAATCAATTAAGCCTATCTGTGTAATGAGGTTCATAACACCTTTGCCTCCTATTGTGGAATCAGAAAGTTCTCTTCTTTTTGAAAAGAGAAACATGAAATCTCTATTTCTATCTTCTCCTGTCTCCACCCCCATATCTTTTTTGATTCAGCCTTGATGAAAGGAATCATAAGTTAGGCAAGGGATTTTGCAAAGAGGAAGCAATCCTCAAGACCTACAAATTCTTTTTTATTCAGGTGCAGTGATGTGTAGCATCTTTGTCTATAAACAAGGTTGGGAAAGATACAGAGTATTTAAAACTTGTGAATGAAATATGGGGCAAAGGTTTCAGGTAAAATGAAATTTGATTACGCTTAATTCTTTTTCATAAGTTAGATCATCTTCTCATGTTTTCTCACATTTCATGTAAAGAAGATAAACCTTTTCAGAGTCACCAAACTCTTAGACTGCACAGACCTGCTTAATCTGAATTTAGGACTCCAGCCTTTATCCCCAAGACTTGTGTTAACTCCAGAATTACAAAATGTGTCTTAGAGATTATGTATCATAAAACTCTGTCATAAGAAAATGTTCATAAAATTGGTCTTATTACTCGTATTTATGATAGACTCACAGCTTCCTCCCCCCATCACCCTATTTCCTTGAAACCTATAGTGAGGGAGAAGGAAATTCAGCTTGTATTTAAAAAATGACTCTAACACATCATGAGTAATCCAATAATTGCCAGAGCCTCTTAGTGTGGGTGACCTTGCAGGCTTGTTGTAAAAATCACACAGGATGTTGGTCCCCCCAAACTGTTTTAAACCTATAAAATGAAAAATATATGTAAGGTTTGAATAATGTTATATTAATAGGTGGACTGAGCTTAGAGAAAAGGTAGGAAAAGAACAAATGCTAACATTTATCAACCATAGTCTTTGGAAGAAATCAAGACACCTTACCGACATCATCCCATTGACTCTTTATGACAGTCCTCACAGATTCAGCCCTTTAGAAGCCTTTAGTATTAGAAGGATTATGACCTAACTTCCTACTTCATGTGAATTTCAGAATAGTCAATAAGACAAGCATGAATGGATGTTCAACAAATTTGTTTCCCCTCATAATTATTACTTAGACTTTTGAACATAGCAAAGTATTTATTTCTTACAAAAAAAAAAAAAGGAATGCCCCCGGCTTGGTTGGTCCCCCAACCTTGAATTCATCTTCCTGCTTGGGACTCCAGCACTGGGTTTATACGATCTTCTAGATGGTATAAATTAAACAGTAAAATCTATCCAAACTCATTTCTGTTTAGATACCATCATTCAAAATGATTTTCAAAAAAGTGGCCCTCTTCTAAGATTGATTTTTTTCCCCAGCCCCAAGTTGGCTGAGTGAACCATTAAAAAGAGAAACAAATGGAACCAGCATAACAAATTAAGACATGCTTCAGGCATCTAGCACTTCTTTTTAACTCCCATCTGCCAAGCTCAGGTTTCTGAGGTGAAATGCAATAACAGAATGTGGGTGTGATCTTTTATGTTTTTTTCTTTTTTCACCCCAAAGATCCATGTACTTTCCTAATGAAAGCATGACATTAGATTAGGATGCAGTGCCCTAATGCAGTCAGAACTTGCATATGAACTTATGTTCTAATGGCTGGGTCCCTTATGCACAGACTTAATTTGGGGAGCATGGCCCTGATGCATTTTTCTTTTCTTTTCCTGGACCTTTGCTCAGGTGGGTCCCTGCACACAGCTGGTGTATGCCAGACCCTGCTTGACACTGAGTATTGATGATGGGGTCTGGAGACATATTCTCAGGAAGACTTAGGGAGAAGCCGCCCGTTTGTTTCCGATGGGTAATAAAGAACCTAGCAAGGTTCCTGTTTCTGGAACACAGGTGCAGCTTGTGCTTTCAGGCCTTATCTTGAATTAATTCAACACCTGCACTTGCAAAGCAATCAACATTTCTCTCAAGTCTGAGCCTGATGTATTGGGAGATGCGCTGTTTCCTTCTCTATAAAATGAAGATGTTGGACTTTATCTTCTAGAGGTCTTCTCTAGCTCTGACACCTGTGAGATTTACATTCTCAATAAATCCCTCAAGCATTCTCCCTTCTGTGTCTGGAAAATATGTGTTTACCTCTGGTATGGCTGAAACAACCAGAGTTGTCTTTAAGATGTAGGTTGAAAAGTGTTGTTTCTAAGCCTACAGGTTTCTGATGGCCTCCCAGCACACTCGGCATAGAAGCCAAATTCTAACTTGTGTCTGGACCTTGTCCCCATTCTCCTCTGACACCTCATCTCTCCCTTCTCCCCAGTCCAGTGGACTTCTTTGTTCCATAATACAATACAAGCCTTGGCAAGGCAAGATTCAAAGATATCTTGGGGCAAGATTCTTGCCTTTGCTGTTCTCTGTGTCGAACACTTTCTAATTCTTCTGGCCAAGACTTTCTCCACCATTCAGATCTCACCTCAAATGTCACTCCCACAGAGAGGCTTCTCCAGCTCCCCTGATGTCCAAGGAGGCATCCTTTCACATACACCTTCTTAAATTTTATGAATAGCCATTAACCAAAGCTGAAATTGTCATGTTTATCTATTTGTTTTCCCTATAAGAGTATATGGCAATAAAGACCTTGTCTCTGTTGCTCTCTCATTCACAGACAGAAGAGAGTAGAGTATGTGTCCAATAAACGCCTGTAATCTCAATAGCTTGGGAGGCCAAGGCAGGTGGATCACCTGAGGTCAGGAATTTGAGACTAGCCTGGCCACATGATGAAACCCCATTTCTATTAAAAACACAAAAACTAGCCAGGTATGGTGGCACACTCCTGTAATCCCAGTTACTTGGGTGAGCCATTAAAAAGAGAAAATCTCTTGAACCCAGGAGGTGGAGGTTGCAGTTAGCCAAGATCACATCACTGCACTCCAGCCTGGGTGAGAGAGACTCTGTCTCAAAACAAAAAAGCAACTGATGTGTCTGTACAACTTTGTACTGGGTACTATTCTAGGGGGTTTTTGTATATTGACTAATTGAACTCCTGTCAGACTCATGCAAATGGATACAGCTTATATTAAGTTGTTCTTGCATTGCTATAAAGAAATACTGGAGCTAGAGAGGACATTATCCTTAGCAAATGAACGCAGGAACAGAAAACCAGATACTGCAGGTTATTGCTTATAAGTGGGAGCTAAATGATGAGAATACATGGATACATAGAGTGAAACAATACACTGGGGCCTCTTCAAGGGTGGAGGGTGGGAGAAAGGAGAGGGAGAGTAAAAGTAACTAATGGATACTAGGTTTAATACCTGAATGATGGAATAATTGCTACAACAAACCCCCATGACACGTTTACCTATGTAACAAACCTGCACATCCTGCACATGTACCCCTAAACTTAAAAGTTTAAAAAATTATTACATTTTATTATTATTAGTTTTTTAGACAGAGTCTCACTCTGTCACCCAGGCTGGAGTGCAGTGGTGCAATCTTGGCTCACTGCAACCTCTGCCTCCTGGGTTCAAGTGATACTTTTGTCTCAGCCTCCTGAGTAGCTGGAATTACAGGTGCCCACTACCATGCCCTGCTATTTTTTTAAAATATAAAAAAATATTATAGTAGATACCGGGTTTTACCATGTTGGCCTGGCTGTTTGGAACTCCTGACCTCAAGTGATCTACCCTCCTCGGCCTCCCAAAGTACTGGGATTACAGGCATGAGCCACTGTGCCCAGCCTGAATTTTATTTTAGATTTTAATAGAAGAAATACCCGAGACTGGGTAATTTATAAAGAAGAGAGGTTAATTTATGAAGAAAGTGGTTCTGGAGGATTTACAGGAAGCAGGGTGCCGGCCTCTGCTTGGCATCTGGTGAAACCTCGGGGAGCTCGTGATCACAGGGGAAGGTGAAGGGGGAGCAGGCACGTCACATGGTGAAAGCAGGGGCCAGTGAGAGAAAGACTGGGAAGGGAGCCGCCACATACTTTTAAACAACCAGATCTTTTGGGAACCCAGAGTGAGAGCTCACTTATTACCCATGGGATGGCCCGAGCCGTCCATGATCTGCACACTTCCCACCAGGCTCCCCTCCAACCCTGGAGGTTACAGTTCAGCATAAGATTTGAGCAGGGACAAATATCCAAACTAGATCACAGTTACTGTTCCCATTCACAGTTCAGGAAACAGAGGAACAGAGGCTGAATAACTTCCCAAATGTTTTAAATATCATGGCTAACTCCTCTGTGGCTTTCTGTTTTCTGGGTCAGACTTAAACAACCATCTGAAAACACCTTTGGAGAATGTGATATGGAAACGTAGAGTTTTACTGTGTTACGATTGTCCCCACTAATGTGAAAAAGCTCACAATTCCTTTTCCAGGTAATTAACAAAGCCTATTTAGAAAGTCAGTTTGTTTATTTTTTTATTTTTCAAGTCTCTACTTCTCCCCACCTCTTGAGAATCAGAGCAGGAGTTATACAAGGACATAGCATCATGTCACTTGGTGAGCACCTCAGATTATCAAGGACGGATTTTTCTTTTCATTTTTTAAAAATCATACCCTTAAACCCTGTACAATTAATAAAATACCCTCAATATGTTAAGATTAATAAAGTAAATATTTTACAAGCTGATTTTCTTTCTTGAGTATTAGAATGAGGGATTCAGAGTAACATGAACCCTACTGGCTTTATTGAAATATTAAAACATATACATAATTTATAAGGAGACAGACTCACAGAAGATATGAAATCTTCAGAACATTACATATATAAATTATATACACTATTTGATTCAAGAAGTTTAATGTGTTAGAAAATATTCAACTCACTCTTACATGTTTAGCACACCCTTATAGGATTTGGGGAAGGGAGGTTAAAATGAATATGGAGAAAGGAAATCAGGATTTCAGTGTGCCAGTTTTAGCAAAGAACAAAACCAACTATTGTCCTCAAATCAGCCAGACATGTTATTCAGGAAAACAGTTGCATTTTTATGAGAGGCCATAATACAAGTTTTATTGCTATAATAAAATAATTCAAGCTAGATTGGGTCTTACTACCCTCCCCTGCCCCAATTCCATGCATTTCCTTTGTAACAGTTGAAACACTTGCAATTCCTTGTTTCATGCTTGCTTTCCCTCTAGACTTGAAGCTTAAAGAGGACAATGTCATTGCCTGGCTTACCATTGTACCCAGCAGACATAGCTGTGTGACCTTGACCTCATTACTGAACCTCTCTGTGCTTCAGCACTCTCAATTGTAAATTGGAGGTAATAAACGTAGTTAACACATAGGATTATAATGAAAAATACATATGTCAATGCACATACATTTAGAACAGTCCAGACCCCCAGCATAAAACTTAAACTTGCAGCTGTTATTATTTTCACTAGAATGCAAGTGACTTGAGAAAGGGGACTATAAGTTTTGTTTGCTGCTGATTCCTTGGTGCCTGTAACAGTGGCTTGGAAGTTATTGGCACCTAGCTAATAATTCTTGAATATGTCAGTTACTAAATTATTATTTCCGATCCTTAATAATTAGATTAGATTTTAGTGCTGTGTTACACAGTATGGTAGAGTGCATACACACACACACTCTCTCTCCCTCTGTCTCTCTGTCTCTCTCTCTCTGTCACACACACACTCCTTTATTCTCATGATTCTCAGTATAAACTTTTGATTAATTACATCGGACAGCTATTGCCAGGACAACCAAATACACAAGGCGTCCTCACAGCACTGGACATCTGGGAAGGTGGACCATTTACCTTCAGCTTTCAACTGCCTTTGAACTCTGCCTCCGGCCAGTTCCCCAGATGTTTATGTTCTGGATCAAAGCCATAGCCTGCTTTCATTTTGCAAGGGGGGCAGCACAACTTATCACAAGGATTGCAGCGAGGAAGTAAATAGCCCCTCACCTTAAATGCCAATTTATTGCTCCCACTCTGTCACACTTGATTAAAATACCGAGTTTGCCTCCAAGGCTGAAATTAGCTTTTCATTTTGACTGACTGCCATCCAGGTCTGAAAAATAGCAGCTCGTTTGTTTCAATATTTACCACATCCATTCAGAAGAGGTTTACATTATTGCCAATTAGGGCTTAATTGTTATCCATAACTCAAACATTTGCTGGCTGTTTACAGAGGAAAAGCCGTCATTCTCTTTTTACCATCCGGACTTCCACTACCCTTAGATCCTTGTAACATGAGTGGAGGAATTTCTTTTCCTTAAGATGGGACTGGTTGTGAATGTAGTACTCTTTGTCACTCTTAGTTTCCCGATGTGGCTGGAGGCACGCATTAATTGCCTGGTTTAATGGAAGATGTTAAGCCTATGTTGGACATCTGCTGTCTTTGCCTCATCATCTGCATTTCCCAGTATTCTGTCGACAGAAATGGGAGTTGACTTTGGAGGCATTCTGCATTGCATGGATTATTGCATGTCCTCCGAGCTGGGCTCCCAGCTTTTCCCATAGCCCCTCTACAGCATGTTCTCAGCACCGTAGTTCTCAATGCAGAGTGATCCTTTTGAAGTGTGTCAGATCATGTGACTCCTCTGTTTCAAAGTCCCCAACGCCTACCTGTCTCCCTCAGGGTAAAGCCAGTATCCGTGCAATGACTCAGAGTCCTGTACATCTCTGTCCATCCTCACTGTTCTGAATTGATGTCCTGTCACTCTTCCCTCCTACACTCTGCCCCTGCCATGCTGGCCTCACTGCTGTTTGTCAGTCCTCCCAGGTTCTCTCCCCTCTCTGGTCTTTGCACTTCCTCTTTCCTTTGCCAGGAACCATCTTATTCTGGGAATATCACTGGCTTGCTCCCTCACTTCCTCCACATCTCCTAACAAAGAGACCTTCCAGAACCACCCTGTCTCAGAAAGTAAGGTCCGATATTTTTTATTATTATTACTATACTTTAAGTTCTGGGGTACATGTGCAGAATGTGCAGGTTTGTCACATAGGTATACAGGTGCCATGGTGGTTTGCTGCATCCATCACCACATCATCTACATTAGGTATTTCTCCTAATTCTATTCCTCACCTATCCTCCCTCCCCTAGCTCCCCACCCCCTGACATGCCCCACTGTGTGACGTTCCCCTCCCTGTGTCTATGTGTTCTCAGTGTTCAACACTCACTTATGAATGAGGACATGGAGTGGTTGGTTTTCTGTTCTTGTGTCGGTTTGCTGAGAATGATGGCTTCCAGCTTTATCTGTGCTGGTGTCCATTCCCTTGCTCTTTCTACTCGTTCTTCAATGTCACTTACTGCTTGACATATATTTATTTGCTTATTGTCTGCCTCTTCTTCCAAGATACAAATTCCAGGAAGACAGGGATGCATTAGGTTTATTCTTATAGCCAGTGTCATTGTTACTTCTTTCTCTCTTTCTTTCTGTTAATCTCATCTCTGCCTGTCTTTCAGGTCTTCAGTGTTTGACATGTTGATCCCTGGCTTCCCAGTGCCCCTCAGCAACCTTCCCCTTCTCCTGATGCGCAATCACCGCTCTTCTACTGTTATTATTCTACATGGTTCTATTTCACTCAGTGCTCATGGCATTGAGCAAATACTCTAAAGTATGAGAGAACTTGCAGCTGAAACATGTTTTGTTATATCCAGATCCATATCTCATTGGTGGAATTTTAGGCGACATGTCAAAATTGTTCGTTTGTAGCGGATGCTTAGGCAATCAAGAGATTTCATAGAAAAATCCAATTTTCAGTTCTTCTAAAAATTGGAGAACCTGCCAAAGTTCCTTCTGGCATCACTGCCTGGAGCTGAGGCTCATCTGGGCTTCCGGCGAAGAAGTGGGTTCTCCCCACAGTCCCCAGCAGGCACCTTCCCTCTTCTGGTATGTTCTTGTGTCCATGTATATGGAATGTGTCCCAGACTTGGTTTGGGTGAGCTGAAATCTCTTATCCTGTATCTTAGTAAAGGCACCCAAAAACAGTGCCAGTGTGAGTGGATGTCCCTCCTTTCCATGTGCACAGCAGGCTCCTCACAAAGTGTGCCTGGTGAATCTAATTTTTCCTCCTATTCTGATAATCTTGAAAGTCCTTGCTCTGTGGCACTTAAAAAGAAAATACTGATGCCCATTCCAGCCCCAGACCAATTAAATAGAAGCTTCTGGGATCTGATGCTCAGTATTGGTAATTCTCTGAAGGAAGTTCTTAGACATTTTAAAATGTGCAGTGAAGTTTGAAAACCACCATGAAAATGTTTATTGCTGACAGCTACTGCAGAGGAGAATGTCCTTCAGTTATGGTGACCTGGGGTGGGCTTGGCCTAAGGTTAAGCCTAAGACAATTTCTGGTGACCAGAGAGGGAATATCGCCAAACTTTACATTGTCCCAGCTATGGTGATCCTGGGATTCTCACCTTCTGGGTGATGTAGCAGCTTGAGTGGCTGACCTTTCTCTTGGGCTGCATTTTTCCTTATTGGAAAAATAAAAGGATATGTAACACAAGGGGTGGAGAAGGAAATTAAACCACAGCTAGTTCCTGAACAGGACCCTCATTTTTGTGTAATGGGGTCCTAAGAGAATGTAACTTTTAGACATCATTAATTTTGCATTTGACTTGGTAGTAGATTTTAAAGCCTTTATTCAGAACGAGTTTTCTCTCAATCTAGAGAATCAAGCCTGAGAAGTTTACTTGCTAATACCTGCCAAACTTTACCAGTAATTGAACATCATGATTCTCTTTTCCTTATCTGAGTTAAAATTTATAGCACCCTCCTAAAATGATTCCTGGCTGCCAGATGTGTTTGAGAAAATGTGGTTAATGGCAAGTGCCTACTGCCCCAGAACTAGAAGAGACATCGCTAATCTTCAGGGATCTGAGAGGCGGTGGGAGCGTTCCCAAGTCATGCCCTCCTGGCCTTCCATCTTTAACAGGCAGTTCATTGCAGGTGAATTTCATAAATCCTTCCAAGATTGTTGTCATTGCTGTGAAGTGCTTCCACCTGCTCTGGGGCCATGGCAGAGAAAACTTTCAAATATCTTTATGTTAACAGATTTTTCCAGTAGACCACAATTCACAGAAAAACTTGCTTACAGGCCAAGCCTGGAGAACGATCAATGGGACAAGGAGGAGAAAAGTTACCTCTGTTTAATCAGCTCCAGGTTTCTGACGAATGTGAAGAGCGACTGTGAATACAGCACGGCTGCTTAATTCCAGACTGCTTTGTGTTGGAGCATGACTCTTCTCTCCAAAACTTTGTCAAGATCGTTTTACCAAGAGCACTTGCTGGAAAGCCTTTTTGTAGAAAAAGGCAAATAATGTATTCTGTCAGGCAGTAAAGCAGCCACTTAGAGACACAGCATTTTGATTATACTCTTTGAAGGAAAGAGAGAATTGGATTTTAACTACTATTCCAAATCCTTCACCTAAGGGATGGAATTATAAAAGAGCACCACATCACCCTTGTTATTACTTCGTATTTAACCAAGGAAAAAATTAAAAATAAAGTTATTTTTCAAAAAATGGCTCACTATTTTCATAAGGACATGGAATATGTGGTTTGTTAGCATAAATTGGAGTATGAAGGGAACACATGTTAATTTTGGCTTGAGGGGCTCTCCTAATGATTTAGGCAATAGATGAGTGTCCCTAGATTCACTGGTTTCCTTGAGTAAACCCAGAAAGCTTTAGAGGAGAAGGTTTTTTTTTTTTTTTTCTTTCCAATTTGTATTTTAGGTTTAGGGTCTTGTATATAGGTTTGTTATGCAGGTAAATTGCCTGTCATGGGGGTTTGGTGTACAGATGGCTTCATCACCCAGGTAATAAGCATAGTAGCCCATGGGTAGTTTTTCAATACTCAGCTTCCTCCCCAACTCCCCAGACCACCAGGCCCTGGTGTCTATTGTTCCCTTCTTTGTGTCCATGTGTAGTCAGTGTTTAGCTCCCACTTATAAGTGAGAACATACAGTATTTGGTTTTCTGTTCCTGCACTAATTCACTTAGATAATAGCCTCTCGCTTCATCTATGTGGCTGCAAAGGACGCACTCTCATTCATTTTTTATGGCTGTGTCTTATTCCATGGTAGATACATGGTACATTTTCCTTATCCAGTCCACCATTGATGGGCATTTAGGTTGATTACATATCTTTGCTGTTGTGAATAGTGCTTCAATGAATGTACAAGTACATGTGTCTTTTTGGTAGAATTATTTATTTTCTTTTGTATGTATACCCAGTAATGGAATTGCTGGGTCAAATGGTAATTCTGTTTTGAGTTCTTTGAAAAATTTCCACCCTGCTTCTCACAGTGACTAAGCTAATTTGCATTTTCACCAGTACTGTATAAGCGTTCACTTTTCTCCACAATCTCAGCAGTTTCTATTATTTTTTGACTTTTTAAACAATAGCCATTCTGACTGATATGGGATGATATCTCCTTGTGGTTTTGATTTGCATTTCTCTAATGATTATTGATAATGAGCATTTTTTCCATATGCTTGTTGGCTACCTGTATGTCTTTTCAGAAGTATCTGTTCATATCCTTTGCCCTTTTTTTTTTGAGATGGTGTTTCACTCCTTTCACCCAGGCTAAAGTGCAATGGCGCTATCTCAGCTTATTGCAACCTCTGCCTCCTTGGTTCAAGGAATTCTCCTGCCTCAGCCTTCTGAGTAGCTGGGATTACAGGTGCCTGCCACCATATCTAGCTAATTTTTTTTTTTTTTGTACTTTTAGTAGAGACAGGGTTTTACAGTGTTGCCCAGGCTGGTCTTGATCTTCTGACCTCAGGTGATCCACCCTCCTTGGCCTCCCAAAGTGCTGGGATTACAGGCCTGAGCTACCATGCCTGGCCTCTTTGTTTTTAATGGGATTGTTAGGTTTTTCTTGTTAATTTTTTAAGTTCCTTATAGAGTCTGGATATTAGACCTTTGTCAGAGGCATAGTTTGCAAATATACAGAAAAAGGTTTAAAGTGGAGTCTCCCTGTAGCCTCAAATAATTATTATTAAAGAGCTTGCTGGCCAGTGGGGAGTGTCTTAGCATAATTTTCTCAATTTATTTGTGTGTCCATGGCATACTAGTATGAGACTTAATAATGGTAAGATATAATTGCATTTTAATCTAAATAAACAATATTAATTCTTCATTAAAGTGTGCTGGTGAGTAGGGGGACCACAAAGTTAAATACAAAATCACGTCAGCCTTAAGAAGAGGTTCATCCAGTGGAAGAAATAAGTGTAGCAACCATTTTTTCCCCTTCTTTTCTTACCCAGTGCCTTTTCTAGAAATGGTACCACTGCCTCCATCATCACAGCTAGCTAAGTATAGCCCAGTATTGAGTTATAGCATGATCCTGGTACCTTTATAAATAGTGAATTGTTCAGACACGAACACCTTATTCTTGTTAAGCAAATGAATAATTTTCCTACAAATTTTGTTTTTGAGACAAGGAGTTGTCTAAAGTAATAATAGTCATGCATGTGTTCATTCAGCAACTTATTTACTGCATCTTGGTGCTAACAGTCCAAAAGGGAAAACGGAAAGAAGATCTCTGCTTTCATGGGACCACTGATGTGCTAGTGGGCCAACTCACTAGGAAAATTAAAAAAAACAAAATGTCCTGACTTGTAGCATTTGCCAGTTTCCATGTTGCAGGTATATTTGCCATGACCAATTTCAAGCTTCAAGTGTAACAACTAGCTCACAAAATTCCTCATAGTTGACAGTCAGCTCTCATGAACCTGTAGGAGCCAGCAGGAGCCCATCACTGCATGGGGCTCACATTCTACTGGGAGAAGACAGGAGTTACAAGGGTAAACTAATAGATAAACAAGATACTTTCAGGTGTGGATAAATTCTAAAGTAAATAAGCAGTGGAATAGAATATGAATAATTAAATGGAAACTGATGGTTAATTATTTAGGGATTTTGTGAGCCACCCATTGCACAGAGTAAATATCCAGTCATACATACCTAGGGAGGTCCTCTCTTAAGAGTCACTATTTGAACTGAATTATAATGATGGAGAAGGCAGCTGTTATGCAAAGTGCATGCCAGGCAGAGGGCATAGTGAATGCAGATGATTTGTGGCAAGAAAGAGTTCAACGAGTTTGAAAAATAGAGAAGTCAGTGTGTGCGTTAGGGAATGGGGGTGAATAAGTGAAATGAACAGGGAGTCAGTGGAGCTGCATCACCTTGTAAAGAGGGAAAAAAGGGGAAGGGGGGCAGGAAAGAGCAGAGAAGAATGAAGCATATACTAATAGAAAAACCTAGGTAAATAATGGAGCAAGTGTTCTTATAGCATTTGAGCTCCTCATTCTGGGTGTTGCTGAAGCCCTATTGATTTCTAGCCTGGTCTATGGGTATCAATATCAGTCTATAGGTGACTTGTTAGCAAAAGAGCTGTAACACAATGTATGTGTTTCGGTATACACTTGCACACATGTACACCCTTTTTCCCCTAAGATTTAAAAAGTTATATTAATCCTGTTGGCAGATGATGCATTTACAATCTCAACCCAGAAAAATGTATTAATAGTGCCTAAAGGTTCTTTTCTGTATCTCTGTTTGTCACAGTGCTTAACATAGTTCATCTCACAAGGGCTCAGAAAAGAGTTAATAAAAGAATGAATTAGGACTCAATTATGCCTAGAGCAGTGGTCATCAAGCTTGAGTATGCATCAGAAATAGCCTTGTTAAAAATGCAGGTGGAAGGACTTTGCCTTTTGGGATTCTGCACCTTTAACAAACACACCAGAGGTCCTGATGCAGGAAAACTGAGAGCCATGCTTTAATAGGCTTGGGTTTATCCTAACTGGTTGGAGAGGCAGAGACAGAAGATGGAGAATTCCTCAGGATGTTATCTTTCATAAGGCATCATGGTCTCACAGAAATAAAATCTGGGGCCCCAGTTTTGCAACTTCATTCCTGGATTTGGAGAAGCCATTTTCTTGTTGTTGGACATCACTCCTCTTATGCATAGAGAATTTGGTGATCTCAGCTGCTCTTTCCAGCTCTGTCCTTCCCTGACTTGTAGTGATCTTAGAAAGTGCATCTGTCTGCCCTGTGCTGTAGTTTCTGACACTGACACTGACACTGTAGCCATGCCACTCAGAGTTTGTTTTCCCTAAGTGATGGTTGGTAGACTACTGAAGAGAAAGCATCCCCTCAGAAATGGATATTTTGTCTTAGAACTTGGCCAGGTTGTCATTACCTCTCAAGCTACTGTGCCTGGCTCTCAATACTATTTTTCTTATAACATCAACCAATACATCATTAGTGGATGAGTAGATGCTGGTCACATCAAAGTCAATCTCATTGATAAGGAGTTTACTATTTCTTCTAACTATAATGTTATAACACATTCACAACATCAGCTCAATAGAAAAGGATCTTAAGATTTTGAAATTGAATTGATAGGCTCTCAAAAATATTTGCTGAACTAAATTAACTGGACTATTTGCTGAAAAAATATTTGCTGAACTATTGATTATGTCTTCCAGCATTACGTTCTTTCTACTGTCACACATTTATCAGGCACTTGCATTGTGTCATTGGGTTCTTTGGGATGCTTATCTACTTAGATTATTTTGTGCACTACAGAGTCCTGACTTGCTCTTCTCTATTTATTGACAGTTAAAATCAGAGGCCATCCAAGAAGTGGAAGTCAAACAAGTTTCACACTAATTTTCTATAAATTAGTACAATAAAACAATATGTCAACTCTTAGAATCATAGGTCTTTTAATGTGGTTGTCTTAATTGTGTGTGTGTTTCTTGTGTTACATGAGAGAAGTTTAGAATTTTAATGTAAGTGGTTAAACATAATCTTCCAAAGAGAACAATGTCATTCATTGAAAATTAATTCAGCATTTACATAAACGAAAGGTTAATATTTTACCACTCACTATGAGATGTAATTTGTAAATTCTGGACTCCAATAATTACACAATTATAACGCAAGTCTTCATGTCATAATAGCATTTTTATTCGTTTTTACATTTTTCCATACTTTATCTTCTAGGGATTAATTTGGGAATGAGGACATTGCAAGTGTTGAAAATAGAGAAATGGTTGTTAAATAGCCAGTTACTTGATTTACCATTTCTTTCGTGGCAGAATATACATAGTTTACTTTGCCCATGCATGGAATTCATTTAACAGCACAATAAACATTTATAAAAACATTAATATTTGATTACAAAGTTATATTGTTATTAAAATGTCATTTCTTTTCAAAATATATTGGCTTTATCATCTCCTGGAATTACCATTTTGAGAAAAAGAAAGGAGTAAATTCTTTGCATATTTTCTAATCTAGAAGGCAGGTATCAGTTAGAGTTTTAGAGGTAAAGTGAAAAAGAAAAGACAACTGTCATTAATTAGAGCTTCGAAACAGTTAATGTACTTTTATAACAAAAGAAATGTTTGTGCATCAATTAGGTTAAACATTTGTTTTAGATATTGAACTCAAGTCAGTCAAGCCAGTTGCTTGTATAGTTGCAAGTGATTTTAAGTGAATTGACTAGAAAAGCCTACCAACTTCTGTATTGTAGCTTTAATGAATTTTGAAAATAATTTTTAAAATGCTTTACATTAGATTTTTATCCATTTATAATCTATTTGCTTTGCACAGAAGTTCATAATCTACTTATGTTAAAAGATGTACCACAATTAATCAGAATTATTGGGAAAGTAGTCTTTGTTGACTGAAATATCTGCTTAATATAAGACTCAAAAGCAAAGAATTTTTTATTTCAAATTATGTTGTGGAAAAGATTGTTCCAATTTATTCATTTACTCAAAAAAAAAAAATCCTGCTAAGCATTTATGTTGCAGGCACTGGTTCGGGCACTTAAGATACACTGGGGAGTAAAACAGGCAATAGTCCCTGTCCTGGGGAAGCTGACACTCTTCAGAGAAAGACAATAAGCATAATAAATTAGTAAATTATATGTATTTTTAGAAGGTGATATGTTCTAGGTCATAAAAACCATTGGGTACAGTTAATGGGAATCAGCCATGCTGAGGGTGTATAAATGTTTATAGCTACATGGAATATCATCACCAGGGTAAGCCTCATTGAGATGTGCCATTTGAGTGGAGTTCTTCAGGAGGTGAAGAGGCAAGCTCTGTGGGTGGATATGTAGGAGAAGAAGGTTGTAGCAACAGGAAAGGCAAGGCCAAGACCATTAGGTGGATATGTGCAAAGATTCAGTGTGAATGGGCTTGTTTTATTATCTAGCATATAATGGACAACATGAAGCTGCAATTTAATGACTAAGAGTTCTAGAAGGCTTCAAGACAATTTTAAAAAGAATGTTCAGGCTATATATTTGAAAGATCAAAGAGGTGGGGTTGAATGTATGCTGACTCTGACAGATATCCTGTGGGCCCATCTTATGAATAAATTACCTAATTTTATTTTTTTTGTTATATATATTCTAAACATAAAATCATGTGGTAAATTTACTATTCTAGATAGTCAGATTTTGGCTCTGTTTTAAACTGGTGAGTATAATTAGTTGGATTCTTTTAAACTGAGATTTTATTTCATTATAATGTTTATAATGTGCTTCTCAAGACCTATTTTCCTAAAAATGATTCTACAGGATTATTAGTGAGACTAAAAAGAAAAATAAAAATTAATTGCAAACAATGACATTTTGCCTTGACCATTCTGTAGAATCTAAATAAGCCAGTTAATCCAACAAAATTTAGTTTTTAGCTAACACTTATATTTTAATCAAAGTATAATTATGAATATCTTCTATGTATTAAGCACATATTGAAAATTTTAAAGAATCCATAAAATTATTTGACACAACTTTTACACTCAAGGTGACTGGGCTGGCATTTGTGGAATACAAATGGAGCAAAATGGCATCTTTAAAAGAGTAGAGCATGAACAAATGCTGTCAACATTTATAGGAGGAAGATGATTAAAAATGTATCTTGGCAGAGAAACTTCTTGGAAGAGAGACAAGTTGAGCTAGATAAGAAATTAATGGTGAGACTGTAAATTCAATTTGGAGGTTGCATTGATTCCCCATCTTACTTATTACATTCATCTACTTTCATATAAATTAGAGAGCCAGAGAATGCGGTAGCCAGCCTTCCAGATGGTCTCCAGCAATCTCTGCTTCCTGGTAGTCATACCCTTCTGTAGTCCCTTTTCATGTTGTACCTGGTTTGGTGTATATGACCAATAGAATCCAATGGAAATGATGGTGTGTCACTTGTGAGATGAGGTTATAAAGGCCACTAGAGTTTTTCTCTCCTTCACCTCTCAATGTCTCTCTCTGATTGCTGGTTCAAGCCAATAGTCACGTGTGTGAACCATCCTGAAAGCTGAACCTCCAGCCTCAGTCAAACCTTCAGATGATTCCAGCTTTGGTCATCAACTAGACTGGGATGTCAGGCAGGATCTCATGCCAGAACTACCTAGCTAAGCCTCTGAATATATTGTCACCTGAAACTGTATGATTTACATGGGTTTTTTTTTGTTTGGTTTTGTACTAAGTTTGGGATCATTTTTTACACAGCCATAGATAACTAATATTGGAGCAAGCAGTGTTTTTGACTTCAACAGTCATATCTGGCTATAAAACAAAACTGTTCAGAAACATTGGATTCTCCTCCTATGCCTCTTAAGGCACAAGAAGAATTTAAGTAGTAACAATAGAGACACTCTTTCAGCTGCTAAGATGTGTAGTGAAGCAAATGCAATTGCAGTTCACCTAAGCCAGGATGATAGCTAACATCTGTGGGAAACTCTTTTAAAACAATGCAGACAATTGAGCATAACTAAAGCCCATTCAGGGCTCTTCAAGTTACAGTATACATTTCCAGATCAACAATACCAATAAAACAGCAACACCTCAATAATAAACCATTTATTTAAAATGTAGTATGTTCTAGGCACTTCATGAAATGCTGTACAAATAATACACTATCTTATTTCATCTTCCAATCCTGTGAAGTGCTAGTGCTCTCATTTATGTAAACAAGGCAAATAAGACTTAGTGCAGTGTCTCTCAAACTGAAATGTGATTAAGAATCATTTGGGGGGCTTGTTTAAAATGCAGAATAAAATTTAGTAGATCCGAGATTTTGCATTTCTAACAAGCTCCTAAATCCTGCTGATGCTGCTGGTCCAAGAACCAGATTTTTGAGAAGTGAGTGACTCAAGGTTAAACAATTTGCCAGGAGTTCAAAATAGTATCATTTATGGAGGGTCAGCCTTGTTTCAGTACCTTGTGTACATTTCTCTTCTAAATCTCTGTGAAAAGGGAGATGATACTGTCTTCATTTTGCAAATTATAAAACTGGGGGTCACAGAGAATAAACATATCTTTAAACAAATTTAAAATAATTTTCCCAAAGGTAACACAGTCATTTAGTAAGTAACTGAACTTGAATCCTACTCTTTATAACTGCAAATCTCACATTCTTTCTAAGATATCACATATAGCAAAAGCAATTGAGTACCAAGAAAGATGTTTCTTGAGAAAAACGTAGATAATGTAAAAATAACAGTAATGATAAAGTCATGATGATACTTACCGTAGGCTTAAACATGCTTCTATGCAGCAACAGTGCCTCAAAGACTTAATTTGAGCAAATATTTCGGCGATTTCCTTTCCTTGTTCTTATTTCCAGGTATTATGCCATTTAGATAGATATTTAGATATCTATCTAGTATATGGCATTTAGATAGTGGGATGGGGGATGAGCATCAAGAATTTTCCTCAAAATTACAAACAAAAACAAAAACAAAAAAATCTGAAACTGATCATTTGCATGGGGAATGCCAGCTGGGGAGAAGGGAACATACGCTTATATTCAGGAAAAGTTTCACAGGATGTAAAAAGAAACCATCTGCTTTTTCTTTTTGTTCTTGTTTAAGAACAGCTTGTGTTTGCAACTCACAACTTAAAACGTAGTAATAACCTACAGGACTTTGTGAAGCATGAACTGTACCGCTTTTTTTTTTTCTCATTTTTCCTGTTGATTTTTTTTTTCACTTGATGTTTGCAGAAAGCAGACTGCAAAGAAGATGTTTGCATGTCGCAACTTGGATAATAAAATTCTTCTGATCATGGCCTGAGTCTGCTTTTGCTGGGTTTTCTGGGCATTCCAGGATCCTGCAATGAAATCCAGCCAGTACGAATCAAACGTAATTCTCAGCTTAGCTCTAAGAAACACCTCAGGCTAAGACTGTGGTTCGGTGCACCTCCTGTTCCACCTGTGCAGAGAAGCACTACTGTGACCGTGCTTTATCTGTGCAGCACCTGGAAGGGACTTGGAAATTGTTGTTGTTTTTTTTTTAATGCAGTTTTATATGTTTACTCTTCTCGTTAGCATTCATCTCTGTGGCTTTGATGTGTGCCTTCTTTCACTGCTGAAGTTTTCTTAATGTTTCAGACATCACCACTTCTTAAGTGCCAACTAGTACATAAATTTACCATTCCTAAAAGGAAAGATGGAAGGCAACACTTCCCAGTGGAAAGGGCCTTAACAGACTTATTGGGTCGGCAATTAAACACGGCAAAATGCGTAAGATGAAATAGACTGAGTGAGAATATTGGCTCCTCCACTTACCAGTTCTATGTCCTCAGGGAAGTTACTGAATGCTTCTAGATCTCAGTATTCTCATCTGCTCTGTGGGAATACTAATAGTACCCCCACCCCGGGATTGTTATTAAGGTCCTGCAAGTTTATTAGAAAGTGCTCGGTCAAGATGGTATCTTTGAACACAACGAGCTCTTATGGAACAAACCAAGACACGTGGGAGGAAATTTACTAAATTTAGTAACAACTTATCATGTTTTCCTACAAAGTAAAACACCTGAATATACATATACAGTGATGTTATATATATAAATTTAGAAATATATGCATGTCTTCTCTCTCTGTGTGTATATATGTATATGTCTATATATTTTTTATGTCTAAATATATACATATTTAGACATAAAATGTGTTAAACACTTCTCCAGTGGGAATTGTAAAGTCTGTCCCTGAGTTTCCCAGCATTTGCCCTACTGACATTGAGGTCTAGATTAATCTTTATGTGTGGTGTCCTGTGCATTGGAGGAATGTTTTGCAACAACTCTGGCCTCTACCCACTCGATACCAACCACATATTCTTTCCCTGTTTGACAACCAAAAATATCTCCAGATAGTGCCAAGTGTCCCTTGGAAGTTAAATTAGCCTTGGTTACTGCCAGTCTAATTGATATTACCCATCTTTAAAATCTCCAGGATCTGTTCCTTTTTCTTTTGAGATGGAGTTTTGCCCTCGTCACCCAGGCTGGCATGCAATGGCGTGATCTTGGCTCACTGCAACCTCCACCTTCCAGGTTCAAGTGATTCTCCTGCCTCAGCCTCCTGAGTAGCTGGGATTACAGGTGCCCACCACTAAGCCCAGCTACATTTTTTATTTTTAGTAGAGATAGGGTTTCACCATGTTGGTCAGGCTTGTCTCAAACTCCTGACCTCAGGTAATCCACCCACCTCAGCTTCCCAAAGTGCTGGTATTACGGGCGTGAGCCACCACACCCGGCCAGGATCTGTTAAAATTCTGAGTTTTGATGAGAAGAAATCAAAGAATACACAAGCACCTTCAGACGTCACAGTGAAAAAAAAAGTCTGCTTTTCCCATTTCTACATGAGCTTCAAGGAACAAATTCAAACTTCACTCTTCATATACATGACCAATAATGCAGATGTGCTAAGTTTATTTGAAAGGAATCATCGCAAAGTCATTAAGCACTCAATTTTCTGTCTCTTTATATGAATCTCCTTTGAATTAAGATGTTATCTTCTTAATAGGTGGTGGACAGAATAGCTCAAAAGTGTACACCAGACTAATGGGTTGTCTTTAGAACTGGAAAATTCTGGAAAAAATGGTTAAAATTATTTTTGGAGTGATTCTGAAATATTTAATATTTTAATATTGCATGTTGGAAGTGGCTGCAAAGTCTTTATCAGTTTGTAGATATCAGTGCGATATTCACTTGCTTTTCTAAAGGTTATTTTAAAATTAATTATCAAGCTCTCATTCCTCCACTTTCTTTTAGTCGCCCCTATTTATTTATGTCTTTCTAAACAGTGTATCTAGTGGACTTTTCTGTCAATGCAAAGTTTTATTTTAATGTGCAAATGAGTCATGTTACACAGTGTGAATAATAAACATAGTTGTGGTCAAAATATGATGGCATTATCATACTTTGACCTAATCTCTCAAGTTTCAGAAACATAGCAGTGATAGATGAAATGTCAAGCAAGAAATAGCAGCAAAGACATGGCTAGGCTTGGAAACAGAATGAACATCTCATGCTGACCTCCTGGTCTGGGCCCAGGTAGCCCAGGCTGACAGGACAGTGCCTGCAGGTAATCAGGTTAAAAATACTGCACAGAAGCTAGGAAAACAGAGTCATGCTCATGGCTTAGAGGATAAAGCTGGGATAGGACTGCTTTGTAAACTCTGTTGATTGTTGCCAGCCTTATGATTTCAGAAAGCTAAGGACCTAGGGAAATAGGAGACTACAGTCTTAGCCTTGAAATCAAGCCTTGAACAAAATCACCTGTGATTCAGTGGCTGGATATGGGGTATCCTCTTTGTCTCCACAGACTTGGAATCTCAAATTGCCATTAAAAGGCCAATGCTAGACAGAAGACTCAGAGGGTTAGTGGAGGCATAAACAAAAGTAGTGCATGTATATGTGTGTGTGTGTGTGCGCATGTGTGTGATCACCAAGGGAAAGTAAAAAATATAAAAAGTAATTCACTCAAAGTTTGTGTATGTGTTCAGTATGTGCAGATGTGCTATGTCAAATGCTTTGTAAACAAAGCACAGGACATTATTTAATGCCAAGGTGGCTGCAAAATAAGCATCTAGAACCATCAGACCAACCCATCTGGAAAAACTTAATGTAAGACAACAACTATTTTTTGAGTGTGGAACACGCGTCAGGCACTGTTCAGGATGCCTTGCCCAGATGGAGCTTATTTTCTTAGGTATGTTTAAGAAACTCAAAGACTTATCTGCAGAAACTGTATCCATGAGGGAGTATAAAACAAAAAGCAATGAAATAAGAAGTGTGGAAATAAAATTGTTAGATATTAGAAGCAGAATCCTTCGAATGAGGCATGCAGGTGAATGGCTAAATTCTAGAATAGATATTGGTAAAAAGAGAATTAGTATTGCCAATATTACTGACGGTTCTCCTTAATATATGACAAAGAGGTTTAAGACTATGAAAAACCAGTTAGGTGTTATGAAGATTGAGAGATTCCAAAACATGTATGTTGAAGGGTAATAATATAAAAAGTGTTATTCTCATACAGAAGAAAAATGAACACATTAAAGATTTGATTTAGCCTATTATTATTCTGAGATCTGAGTCTCAGTCTTTCCCAGGCTAGAGTGCAGTGGCACAATCTCGTCTCACTGCAGCCTCCACCTCCCGGGTTCAAGTGATTCTCCTGCCTTAGCTTACCAAGTAGCTGGGATTACAGGGGTGTGCCATGACACCGGCAAATTTTTTGTTGTATTTTTAGTATAGACAAGGTTTTGCCATGTTGAACAGGCTGGCCTCAAACTCCTGACCTCAAGTGATCCTCCCACCTCAACTTCCCAAAGTGCTGAGATTACAGGCATGAACCACCACACCTGGACTGATTTAGCCTATTATTAACTAGGAAATCTATAAAGTGTTACAACTGGTTTGAATAAGTTGAATACAAATTTGTATTGAATAAAGAAATATTAAAATGAACTTACAGATACGTGACATGAAACAGGCTTTTTCTCTGCAAGGTTGAGGGGCAAGTGAACTGAGCCTCCCTGGGTCAGAATTCTCATGTTCAGGGACAAGAATTTGTTTGCATTGCTTTCAGTTATCTATAGTTTACAGAGTTGCAAAGCAGGGCAAAGGCAATGAAAGGCCAGACTCAGGTGACCCAGAATATGCCAAGTGAAGGGTTGGCAAACTATAGAAATGGGCCACATCTAGTGTGTCTGCCTGTTTTTATAAGTAAAGTATCATGTGCTGTTGGAACACAGCCACATGTTTGCATGCTGTCAGTGGCCACTTTCACACTGCAATGTAGAGTTGAATACTTGCAACGTGAAGCCTAACCTACGAAGCCTAGAACATGATTTACTAGCTGGCCTTTATGGAACGTGGTTTCTGACATGGTTGTCTAAATAATGCCTTGTTTTCCACTGAACCTCAACATTTTCTGCACATGAATAATAAAGTTCCAGAAAATTGAGAGAATGTCAAGGAAGTAATATTT
This sequence comes from Plecturocebus donacophilus, assembly GCA_004027715.1. NCBI lineage: Eukaryota > Metazoa > Chordata > Mammalia > Primates > Pitheciidae > Plecturocebus > Plecturocebus donacophilus. The sequence goes on from PVKP010010099.1 coordinate 45,377, forward strand.
AATGAAAATAATTAACTTTTTTTTCTAAGATTGAAGCAAGATGTGAGTCCTTAAACCAGTATTTTACTGTGAGTACAAGCAGATCCATAAAATTAGATTCTTCACAGATACATCATAGAAAAACCACAGAACATTAAGAGAGGCAGGAAAAAGGACAAGTGATATATGAAAAAACGTTAAAAGATTGATAGAGAATGAATTGTAAATTAGAAATATAATGAGAAACGTTTTGCCTTTATGATCTCATGTAACTTTAGGAGCAGGTACTAATTTTGTTACCCATCTTTATCAGTGAAGAAGTTGAGATCAGAGTGACAGAGCTAGTATGTGGTAGAGCCATAATTTGAACCCAGGTTTTCTGGCTCTAGAAACACTGAAATTTGACTAATCTGTTCTACTGTCTTGTTATAATAAAGGAACAGTTTTTTTTTAAGGGTAACATATGATCCTCAATTGGAATATACAGGGTGAGAAGAAGTTCACTGGCTGGTAAGATTATGAGACTTTGGCAGTCAAGAAACAGCACATGCAGAGACTTCTGGCAGTGGGATGCCTGCCACACATCCCAGAATTGGAAGAGTCAGTATAGCTGGAAACCAGAAGGGGCAGGGGTAGTGAGAGATGGGGTTGAAGAGCAGGTGAGGTTGTGCAAGTTGTATAGGGTTTCATGTTATTCTAAGAGCAATGAGACAATATTGAAGTTTCGAAACAAAGAGAGGGCAGGTGGCTTGTTCTGATTTGCAATTTCAAAAGAGACTTTGGACTGCAGTGGGAAGAATGGATTGGAGTTGGGCCAAAATGGAAGTAGGAAGAACAATTAAGAAGCAGCTGATACATAACAGCCAAGATTATTACACGCCCAAAGGGAGCTGCTAACCAAATCATAAAAAAGAACTTGTGGTATTCAAACTGGAAGCGGACGGGTACAGGACATGGGTGAGATTATTTCCATGTGGAATCTTAGTTCTTTTCCCTGGCATGCTCTTCCATTTATGTTCTTGGATATTTGGCCTCATTAGCAGATGGAATAAACTTCTATTTTTCTGAGTGCCTGAATTCCCAAGGCAGATGAACATCATGCTATGAATGGTCCTTTTTGCTTTTTATGCTTGTGTGCTTTGCACTTCTTATGTCTATTAGAGCACTTTTCACATTGAATTCTAATTTTCAAATTACCTCTATCTCCCCAACTAAAGAAAAACGCTAAGAGAATGAAGACCTTGTCTAATTTACCTTTGCATCATTACTGCCTAAAAGTGCCAACCAAAAGTAGTCATTCAATACAAGTTGTTGAATAAATGAATGAGATTCACTTATGCGGAACAGATCATTTTCTTCTGCCAATTTTAGCTGCTCTCTTCATTTACATATTTCTAGACTCATGCTAATTCCCAGGTGCCTTAGGGATTAAAAACCATCTGTAATCACTCATTCATTTAAACCTATGAATGTTTTTTACACAGATATATAGGCCATTGTGAATGTTTTGAATTATTCTTACAAATGCACTTGAATTCTACAAATATTACTCAATACTTCAATGATAATAATAAGTCTAACCCACAGTATCTCATATTGTGTACTCCTGAAACATGAGTTATTCATTTGCATTTTCCCCCATGATTTGCTATTTGTGTGACCTAATCAATACCTCTCTGAGCCTCAATTTTCTCATGAGTACAATAGAGATAATATTTATCAATTTTTGACCCATTTAAAAAGAATTAATGAGATAATATGACATATGCTTACCACCAGCTATGTGGTAGTGTGACAAGAGTGGCTTTGGGGGAACCGACCTGGGCCCCGGGTTCTTGGTGAGGAGGTGATGGGGAGACAGGAGAAACCCCCAAGGAGGTGACATTCATCTGAGAGCTCACAGGTGATGAGGCTCCTGGAGGTAACTGAGTGATAAGGATATGGAAGCATGGAGGCACAAAAGTATTAAATTCTGTCCACTTATTTTTCATACTTTTACCTTTCTGTAGTTATTGTTTCATCCTCTGTGTCTCTGTATTGCCATGGATTACCTAACTGGCTGGGTCGTTTTTTTTTTTTTTAATCCTCTTACTTGCATTACTGAAACTCTTTTAATATTCACTCATGTTTTGCTTTTCCTGCGTCTAGATAAAGTGAAATGAGAAAGTCTTCACTTTATATATCATAGAATTTTGATTTCAAAATGCCTAAAAATATTCCCTTGAGGTGGAGCAATTCAAGTTTCCCTAATTTTTCTAATCCATCCATCATTGCCTCTTTTCTGCATTGCACAAAAATCTGCAGATGGTGTGAAACTCCCTCCTTCCCCATCCTGGTCTATCAGCTGTACTGTTATCCATGGAAACTGGGCAGTACCAGCTTTGTGAAGAGCCGGAAACAATAAAGGCTTTCATTCCAGGCATTGCTTTGTAGGGCTGGCATTTCTGAATTTAGGATCGGCAGATGTATTCATTATTCCCTCATCATTCCTCCCCACCTTCCACTGGCTCTGGACTTTGTTTAATCATCCAGCTTGCATGAGGCTTCACTCTCCCAATGTGATTTTAATAGGCTATTATTTTGAGTCCTAGGTGAGAATTTCTTACATTCAAATTCCTGGCAACAATTTCGTGCACCTTTGTTGCTTTCAGTTGTCAGATTAAACCCCTTTTGAGATAAACACTTTAACAAACAAATTTCTTTTGCCTAGGTAGTGATTGTAAGTGGAAATGAATGCATTAGCAGACCTTGCTTTTGTTCACAAGTTTCAAACATCTCGTTTGGTGCATTACCTGGCTTTGTTCTCACAGTGTCCTATTAAGGAGCTGGAAGGGCCCTTGCCCCCTAAGTTTGAATTTGAGTGTCTTTTTGTTCAGAATTCTTCTGGAATTTTTGTTTTTACGATCATTATCTCATAGACTTAGATAAGACAGAGGAGAAGGAACACTTTGTACATCGATAAACACAAACGTGGGCTCAAGAAGACACTGCCAAATTTGCTAATTGAAATTAAAGGGCTTCTAAAACTTTAATGTATCTGTGAATCACTTAGAGATATTGTTAAAATGCAGTTTCAGATTCAGTAGGTCTGGGGCCTCAGATTCTCCATGTTTAATTCATTTCTAAGAAGCTCCTGATGATGTCAGTGCTACTGGCTATTTTTCTATATCTGCTGTAAAGCATTCTCCCCAGCTTGACTGTTTGCCTTCTGCAATTTTCACCACTCATCATACCACCCAGATTACACCAATAGGCAACCAAATTTGAGAACTATATTGATTTCCTGTGGCTGCTGCAACAAATCATCACAAACTAGTTGCTTTATAAGAACAAATTTATTGTCTAACAGTTCTGAAGTCCAGAAATTTGAAATTAAGGTTTTAGCAGGACTGTGCTTCCTCCAAAAGCTCTAAGAGCAATTCTGTTTCTTGCCTCTTCCAGCTTCTTGTGGCTGCCAGCATTCCTTGGCTTGTGGCTGTGTTACTTTAATCTCTGTCTCTGTCTTGACATGGCCTTCTTCTCCACTCCATGTCTCTCCTTTGTGTGCCTCTTTTAAGGACACTTGTCATTGGATTTAGGGCCAACCCAGATATTTCAGGATGGTCTCATCACTATATTCATAATTACATCAGCAGTAACCCTTTTTCCAATTAAGGTCATATCAACAGGTTCTAAGGGTTAGGACATACACGTATCTTGAGGAGTGGAGGAAACATTCAGCTCACTGCAGGAACTATGTGGCTATAAGGCCTTCACAATGGCCCATTTGAGCCAGAGATCCTATGATTCTAATGAAAAACTGGTTAGTTTTAATAGCACTATTAATGCAGAATGAGTATGTTTTTGCTCCCTTAGGTATCAGTGTCTTGTGAATGTCTGTAGAGGACAGTGGAGACTGGAGAGGACCAGAATATATCAGTGGTAGCATGAAATTTAAAGAACTAAGTAGAGGAGAAAAGTGGAAGTGAGACTAAAAGCCAAAGGCAGTAGAAGCCAAAACAACCCAAAAGAAACTGAGTATGTGGCTTCCATCCTGCATCAACCTGAATCTCTGTCAATGCTGTTTTAACTTTCAAGGGCACAGGAAATGCCTGGGGATCTTGTCTGAGATGGAGTCTGGGATTCTACAGGTCTAATAATCTGCCAGACGATGTTGACACAGCTCATTCATGGACCACACTGTGAGTTGCAAGGGCTTAGGCTGGGAATAGGTAACAAGCAAGCATAAAAGTCATTAATTACATTAGGTATGCATTGCTAAGGTGCAAAATCATTGGGTCCGAAAGGAACCAGAGAGGGTGTGTGTCTCCTCTGTAGCCGCATTACAGGATTTAAGCCTAGTGTTGCCAGTCTTCTTAATTTTCAAAAGAATTTGTATTTTTATATGAAATCTTCATATTTGTTAGTGTTAGCAACTAAGTCAAAAAATTATAAAAGCTAGTGAGCCAGATAAATAATATATAGGGGTGTGTGTGAGAGTTTGTGTGTATATATATACATATATGTATGTGATTTTCATTGTTTAATGTTATATATAACCCATCTGTAAATTGTGCAGATCTGTGACAACTTTTGTATGAAATAATAATTATAACAAACATTGACAGTGATAAAATGAAGAAAAAAGACCAACGACATAATGTTAAGTGTTAAACTAGCTTGTATTCTGTTTTACACAGTACTCCGAATGGGTAGCTGTTCATAACACACCATGTCAAGAAGGAAATGAGACATTCCAAGGGCTATTAACTACTCCACCAGAGATCTTGGAAGATCACTGCAGTTTTATTTAGTGTCGATGTTTATTTAATTCTGGTGCAGAAGGGCAAATTCACCATGTTCAATGGCCCTCAAAGTCACACTGGCTTAATGAGTGTGGATTAATGACCCATCCACAGTAGGCTGTGGCGTTACCTTATAAAACAAATGGTGACAGGGGAGAGGACAGCGTGGAGTACTTGATGTTTTTTAACATATTATGCATATAAAGAATTTATTTGTTAGTAGAACTTGGAGTTACCATTGTTTTATCAGTTTATTTGTTTGATAGTACAAGGTTAAGCTAGTACAAGGTTAATCTCCCACCTCTCTGTGGTAATGATCTATTATGAGTTTAGGTTAAAGCATCCTACTCTGTTGAATCCTCTGAACAATGCTAGATAATCTGTACATTACTAAATAGTATAGTTTAGGCATCTTGAAAGTACATTGCTGTCCCTTTGCACATATAATCTTGATCTTGAGATCAGAAAAGCTACAAACACTCATGGAAATGCAATGTCCCAAGGGATGTATAATGAACAGCTGCTCAAAGGGCAGAAAATATAGCAACCATGTTTGTAACTCTCCATGCTTAAGTTAGCGATAGCACAGCATTTCACTGGTGTGGAGTAAAGAGAATACCATTTAATAGACAAAAAAGCACCATAATATAGCCAGGGAGTTCACCACAAAGCTTTATTATATAAAGTTTGGAGCCATTTGAAATGTTCCTTAAAAATCTTGAAAAACATAACAAAGAGAATGTCTGTTTTTTCTCTGTAGAGCTCAGAAGTGATCCAGCTTCTGAATCCATGGCTGAGTTGAGGCTTTTGTGAACGTTATAAGGATATTAGAGTGAGGGGTTGACATAAGTAAAAACATTTAGACTTAAAAAAAAACCTGTTTGGTTGTTTTCAGGATTTCTTTTTCTTTAAGTTAGTTATAAGTTAAAAGAAAATCTTACAAACACATCTTGTATATAATCAGCAAACTTTAATATTAAATAATACAAGTAGGAAACGGTAGCCAAATCACACAATTCTGTTTACCTGGGCAGCTTTCTCTGAGTTGCTGATGTTAAAATCCTTCTAGCTCCACTTGATTGGTAGTGACTTACAGGAACTCTGATTTCACAGAGATTCTGGAGCTGATTATCCACTGAGAGAGTGCCATGATTGACTAGCAATGCATGCCTTGGGTATGGGAAAGAGTGGAGGTAACATGTGTGCCATATATTTGCCACAGGTGCTTTGTATTAATACTTAAAGGGATTATTTTACTTGAAATTTTGTAAAGAAAATTAGAAGGATTGAGAATCCTAAAACCTGCTCTACTGGAGGAGAATTAAACGTAATTTATTACACAAATGACAATAAGTATGATGTATATATAAACCAAATGAAAATAACATTGATTCTCCACATTGGTGATGAATAAATCTCAGATCCTTGCAAATCTCTAAGGGAAAAGCCCTTAGGAACAGTTCATGAGAGTTCCCGTAGCAGAAAAAATAGCAGTAAGTAAGCTGAATGGGCTTGGATGTGAGTGAGGATGTTGAATGGTTGACCCGGACCATCCTAAGTGACTTGCTCTTGCATAGCAGTGATCATAATATAACCATGGGCCTCTGAAAACCCACAATTTATTGCAGGTTATGGAACTTTGGCGTCCCTCCCTGTGGTAGGCAGAATGCCACCCCAAGATGTCCACACCCTAAGCCCTGAGAGTCTGGAAATATGTTATGTTACATGTCAAAAAGGACTTTGTAGAGTTTAAGGTTCCAAATCTTAAAAGTGGGAGAGTGGGCTCCATCTAATCCCATGAACCCTTAAAAGCAGAGAACTTTTCCCAGTTGGATGGCAGAAGGAGAAGTCAGATTTGAAAAGTGAGAGAAACTCCACCTGCCATAGTGTGAGAGGAAGTATGCACCCCCAGGTGTAAATGTGGGACTTTAGCTGACAGGCAAGGAGTATGGACCTCAGTCCGGTAAGAAGGAACTGAATGCAGCCAACAGCCTGCATAAGCCTGAAAGTGGAATCTTCTTCAATGACTGGCCCAGAATGACCAACAACTTGGTCTTGGCCTTGTGAAACCTAAGCAGAGGTCCTGGCTGAACCATTCTGTGCCCAGACTTCTGACCCATGAAACTATCAATAATAAATACATGCTGTTTTAAGCTGCCTCATTTGTAGTAATTTGTTAACACACTTTCAAACAGTTGAAACTAGTATGTTAAGGCTTTGAATGCCAAAGGTCTTATATTAGAGCTGGTGGTGTGTATAGATCTTGGTGGCTTAACATCATGTATTTCATCACTAATGCCATGGACAAGTGCAGGTCATTGGACTTTCCTGGATGGTTCTCCTCAAAGGGTGAAGTAATCATTTCTACCTCTTGGAAGTCCTAGTCACTACAGTGGAGAAAGAGAGTGTGACCAGACATAAGAGGACATTATAAGACCAGTCCTATAATGGCAAACATCACTTCCAGTAGTGTCTCATTATCTAGAATCAAGTCACATGGCTCCAAGTTAACTGCACAGGAGAATGGGACATTTAGCTTTTTTGTATGTACAGGAAAAAGAAATGCAACTGGAGAGTATTGGGCCAACTTCTGTCACAGATACGTTTTTTATAGAGTTTGATTCTTTGTGAACTAGCGATCTTCTGTCACTCAGGAAGCATTGCTGTATTTGAACAAGGGATTTGCTTTTCTTTGGGTTGGTGGGAAGCCATGTATTTTCTGGCATTCTGATCACTTATTTGTTAATTCTTGAAAATTTCCCAGGATATCTCATATCTTCTGCTGTCCTATCCATGTTAGGATTGCTGCCTTGGTTCTTTTGAGTTCTATTCTGACTGAAGGTCATTGGCTTCTTTGTCTGCAATTGCTTCATAGAGCATTTATTTATTTTAAAATGTCAGCCTTCATGGGGTTGGGTCTTCTCTTTTCTCTTTTTGTCTGACGTTGTGCTATGATGGTGATGAGCAAGGCTTGTGAAGCTAGCACTCCCTTTAACCCTGCATTTACCTCTCCCGTGATTTTGATGTGATGAGAACAGACTGATAAGATCTGAAGTGGCACCCGACACTGCAGAGAAGTTACGACTTCCATGGCAGTTCCTCTGCCATGGTTCTCCTGTTCTCCCTACCATCTTGGTCCTGATGTAATTGCCTGGGCGGTTTGTATTTAACACCTTATGCTTTTAAAGGAGAGTCTGCAATAACACCAGAGGATCAGGTTGTCTTATCTCATCTGTCCCTGAGTTTTTAATAATTTAGTAGACTTAGCATATTTATTGTCTTGTATGAGGTGTCTCAGCCTCAGCACGAATGCTATTTGGGGCTGAATAATTATTTGTTGTGTGTGTGTGAATGTGTGAGTCGGGGGGATAACGTTATAGGATAGTTTGCAGCATCCCTGGTGTCTGCCTACTAAATGTCTGTATTACTCTTGAGTCTTGACTGTTGAAAATCTCCAGGCATGTCCAAGTGTCCCTGGGGAACAAATCACCCCAGATTGAGAACCACTGGTCCATCATGAAGCTACCAGCCCTGATGAGCTTATTTCACTCATCCGTAGATTATGATTTTGAGTATAGCACCAATTCCCTCATCAAATGAGTCCACAGACAGCAAACAACATTCCAGTGTAGGTCAATTTCATGATGAGGGAAAAATATCTGTGTTCTTTAAGAGGAAGTCTTATATGTGGTCAGCAGATTGGGACCCAGTGAAGTCTTTCTCCAAGTTTGAAAGCCTAATTAAATAAGTAAATTCAGCTGGAGGATTTGTAGTTGTTAGTGATCATTTCCAAATCTGTTGTACTCAAAGTCAAAATGAACTTGACTACACAGAGCCTTATCTTGCCCAGAGGACTGAGTTCTGAGAGGCATTTCTGCCTCTCAGTCCTGATGTGGCATTTCTCCTTCTGTACTACATCCTAAAGTAAGATCCTCACGCGTATACACAATATAATCTTAGGGGCACATATTTAAATCTTTAAATTTCATTGGCTATGTGTTTGCTTTCATAATATATGGTGGAGGGATGGGTACAATCAGTACTCCAAACTCATAGTAAAAAAGCCTCATTATAATAGATGTATATAAAAAACTGAGCTGATTTAATGAAAATCATAGGACAGAGTATATGCATATGTACTAGTGTCCTGTCTCTGCTATAACAAATCACTGCACATTTAGTAGCTTAAAAAAACCCACAAATTTGTTGTCTTCAAATTCCAAGGTCAGAAGTCCAAAATGGGTTTTAGGGCCTGAAATTAGAGTATTGGCATAGCTGCATTCCTTCTCGAGGCTCTGGGGAGAATCGACTTCCCTGCCTTTCCAGCTTCTAAAGGCAGATGAGGTTCCTTAGCTTGTGGCATCTCCATGTCTATCTTCAAAGGGCATTGCTCCAACTTCTGCTTCCATATCACATTTTCTTTTTCTGACATTGACCCTCTTACCCTCTCTGATAATGACCTTTGTGACTACATTGGGTCCACCCAGGTAATCCAGGAAAACTTTCCCCTCGCAGGATCCTTAATCACATCTTCCAAGCCCTTTCTGCGGTGGAAGGTAACACATTCACAGGTTCTGGGGATTAGGAAGTCGACATGTTCGGGGAAGAGATGAGCACCTGTCGGCATATCATAACATGCAGATGAAAAGTCAAGGTGAGATATGGCCAGGTGATGACACGTGGGAAAGCTTGTGTCAGTTTCCGATGGCTGCGCAGCAACTTGCCTACCAACATTAGTAGCTAACAATCACACATACTTCTTGTGTCACAGTTTTGTGGATCAGGAATCTGGTAGCAGTTTAGTTGGGTCCTCTGTCTCAGAGTCTCTCCCAAGGCTGCCATCAAGGCATCAGTCATCTTGAGGTTCAACAGGGGCAGAATCCGCTTCCAAGTTTACTCCGTGCCTGTGGGCAGAATTCAGTTCCTCAAGGGCTGTTGAATTGAGGTCCTAGTTCCTTTTTTTGTTGTGGGCTGGAGGCCTCTTTCAGTTTTCTGCCACATGGGCCTCTCCATAGAGCAGCTCACAAGTTGTGGCTTCACCAAAGTGTTTAACTGACAGAGAGAGAGAGAGTGAGTCACAGTCTTTTATAATCGAATCCCAGGAGTGACAGTCTTTATGTTCCCACATTTTCTTCATTAGAAGCAAGTCCCTGGGTTCAGTTTACACTCAGGGGAGAGGATTACACAAGCACCTGAATGCCAAGTAATAGGGCCATTGGGAATCATTTCAAACTACCTGCTACCTTTGTCTTAGGTCCTAGGTTTTTTGCTAACCTATCTGATGTAAAATGTGGCTCTGCAACAGTGATCTCTCTATAGATTTCTCTCCAGGAATCTGATAGCTTCTACATCTGTTTCCATTGTCCTCACTGTGAGGAGATATGTGGTCACAGGTGCCTTAGTTTCTCTCTGGGTCATGGGCCCTTCCCTATTTCCAAACATCCCCCTTTGCATCCTCACTACATCCTTAAATCATTGATTATTGTTTTTAAATGTATGCAGTGCTCTACATTTTGAAGAAGCCTCAGTTACAAGGAAAAAGATATGCAAATATATTTGTCTAAATTAAATGAAACTCAAATCTGAGCTTCTGCTCATCAGGGTGTTGGGAGATTCAATCCTGAAATGGTTTTGGGCAGGCATGGAGCTCTCAACCTTCAATTAACGAACCACATTTTAAAGTATCTGCATCACTGACTTTTACTTTATCTTTCTCTCCTTTTATTTCTCCACCCCATTTTTTGTTTTTTACAACTTTCTGGGTTTGATTCTGATAATCAAAGATTTTTGAAAAATGTGTATTTTTACAACTGGTTAATCTGTGTTCTGATTTGTGTGGAGGCTAAAATATTCAAAGGAGTCAGACTCTCTCATGAAACCAGGTGGTAAAAGGATTGGAGGATGCTTTCGACAAAGTGTGAGGGTGAGTTCATTTCTCTCTCTGAATATTATGATACACTGGAGATGACCCTTATGAATTTAATTTGGTGACCTTTTGTAGCTGTCAGGCCTCAGTAATTTTTACCTGTTTTGATATCTCCCCAAATTGCTGAGGGCATTAGAACATGCAGAGCCAATGAATATGCATGATGTCTATGGAGTCTTGAGCACTGATTTGTGTGGGTAGAGGGCTGTGGAAGGCAGGTCCAGTCCTATACCCTTTAGAGTGTATATAGTCTTGGGAGATAAAGCACAGTTTGGAAATAAACAGTGCTTTGTCCCTTTGCTTTGATTCATATTTAATCATAACCAATTATCCTAAAAATTCAATAGCTTTAAAAAAAAGAACATTTTTTTTTTTCTATTTATCAAAGGGAAGCTTGGCTTTAAAAACTAGCTGGAAATCTCTGTTCTTGCTAATGATCTTTGATTCTGATACTAGGCATGTATCAAGCCCTTTTTAAATTTCAGGGGTACATACAAAATGGCTGAACCATCCTAAAACTCCCTTCAGGGTTTACTAGTGTCTCCTACCTACCCTTTATGAAGGAGTCCATGTTTCAAGATGTATTGAATATTCTTTCTTATAAAAATAAATGTAGAAAGTAGTATGAGAGAGACAACAAAAACATTGCATTTTTATTGCACTCTAAATATTTAACAATTTTTTTTTATATTCATATAAAATGGTTCCATAGATCATTTTATAAAATAACTTCCCTGGCAAATTTCAACTCAAGATGGGAGAATATCTTATTTTCAAGCTGATCATTTGTATCTAGACTATTTTACTGTTTTAAACAGCCCTAATAAAAAATGATACTACTCTCTTATAATAATAAATGTTGTTTTTACCTGAGTAAGACATTTAAAAAATGAGAAAAAAAAAAGCCTCCCCTGGGGTGGGAATATCATTTTCCCTGAAATAATGGCAACTTGTTTCATGTTTAACAGATTATACATTACACCTAAATCAGTGGCCAATTTCCGTGATAAATAATCTTGAATTTATTCTACATTCAGGACAAAAGACAAAACAAAATCATCCCTACTCCCATCAAAATGTAAATTATTTTAGAAAACAGAAAGTCAAGACCTGTTACCTTACTGGAACCTGTGTTCAACATGGAAAGTGAGATACTTTTAGTTCTCCAACATTCAAATTGTTTTGGAGGAATTTCATACTCCAACTGCAGCTGGAGATTGTCTGTAACCTTCTTGGCGTAGACGCCGTCTTACTGGATAAGTACAGTGGTTCAGTATGTCCATTTATTCAGGGATATCTAACTGAAGCCAATGGGAACAGACAAAAGCACCCATCCTGGAGGGTCTCTGGCATCTATGTGACTTCTGGTGCTTCTCTTTCTCTTTTCTTTTTCTTCCATCCTCACCATGTGAAAGGTTGAACTTTGACTAACATGTCAAAAGATTGGAAAACGCAGTTCTTTGAAATTGCTGTTCTGATGTTTTCTGAGATTATCTGTCAAGGAGGCACAAACACAGTGATGGTGTCTTCACTCCAAGTTTCTCTTCAAGATGCAAACTCCTTTCAGAGACTAAATCAGAAGAGTATGTACCCAAATCTTACCCTATAAAACCCTCACCCTGCTTTAATGGAAAGGCACCTGGTCTTCAGCATAATGCTATAGCCTCTATCTGAGTCAGTTAAATCCATTTTGGGCTGGGCATGGTGGCTCATGTCTGTAATCCCAGCACTTTGGGAGGCTGAGGTGGGAGGATCACAAGGTCAGGAGATTGAACCATCCTGGCCAACATGGCGAAATCCCTCTCTATTGAAAATACAAAAATTAGCTGGGCATAGTGGTGCACACTTGTAATCCTAGCTACTCAGGAGGCTGAGGCAGGAGAATTGCTTGAACCTGGGAGGTGGAGGTTGCCATGAGCTGAGATCATGCTACTGTACTCAAGCCTGGCAACAGAGCAAGACTTCATCTCAATTTAAAAAAATCCATTTTGGATACTAATTATCTGTCCTTTCCATTTTCTGATCTTATCTTATAGATCTGCAATCTGTTATCCTTTAATTTCTACATGAGCTTAGAAGTAAATATGACTATAAAACTATAATGACATCTTTTCTCAAACAAAATGTAGTTCAAACTATTGATTTTCTTACTCATTTAAAAATTAATTTTCAATGTCACATTTCATTCTTAGCTTTGACATTTCACTTACAGCATAGGCTTAGATGCATCTTTCCTGAACTACCTACTATTTCTGTTTCCAAGTCATCTTTAAAATATGTGTTGTCTCCTATACTTTAATTTTTAACTAAACTCTTCATTTATATAAAAGAATGAAGTGGGTTAGCAGGTACTATTTCACTGTGAATATGTTAGTCAAATTCTAAAACTAATTTAACCTATCTGGCTTCAATGTTGCAATAATTTTTGCTGTATATATTTATAATTATTTGTCCTTTTCACTTTCTATCAAAATTTGAGCTCCTAAGGGAAGGGATTATAGAATTTTCTTCTGCATCTTTAATATTTAGGCATTTTGTTAACTAAAAGTAACATCTAAAATAAATATAGGAACTTTCTTACAAAGACATCATTGTTCATAGTACTGAATATAAAAAGATAATATTAATTCTAAATATTTTACTTGAAAATGAATTAGTTCATTTATATTCCAGTAAACTCGTGAGGTAGAACCTATAATTATTCCTACATACTGATGGAGAAGTCAGAGCTAGTAAGCAGCAGAGATAGATAGGATTAATTTGGACCTTAACTGCTATTCTCAACTATTTCTAAATAAGGCTGGAAATGGTTGTTTCCATTCTCTGATAGAAGGATCTGACTCAAGGATGTCATATACTTAAAGGGGAAATTCACCCAGGGTATTTATGTAAAGATTCATGTACTTGACATTCTACCCCTTCTCCAAATTTCAGAAGCAGCTTGGATTTTTCTCTTGTATAAAGGAGAGGAAACATGCATAGATATACTCCACAGGCACACATACACACAGAGAATATTTCTATATGTTGTTTATGTTTCTAATACATACCCTCAGGCACCACTCACCTTGAATGTCCAGTCCACTCACACAAAGTCCTTAAGATATAAATGATCTTTTTGTCCCTATAAAAGTGTCTGTGTGGCATGTGGTCAAAGAATGAATTGAATCAATCCCAATTCTTTCATCATGGTGCCTTTTATCCATCTGCTTTCCCCTGTGCCCATGGAATGATGAGGCCCTCCATCCTATGAATTTCTTCTTCAACATTCATTTAGCTATGAGTGTTGAAACTTAAATAGCAACACAGTGGGAAGCCAGAGGAGATGTCTGAGGCTGAAGGACTTAACTAAGGGTAAGCAATGTGTGTGCATTCAGTTCTGTTGATTTTGCACTTACGTGTATCTAGCACTTGTTGCATACCTAGTACTGCTCTACTGCTGAGAATATAGTAGTTGGTAAAACAAAGTCCTGGCTTTCATGTTGCTCTCATTGTAATGGAGAGATATAGAAACAGTAAACACATACTAAACGCATATCTGTATCCACACTATAGCTACACTACATCTTATTAGGTGTGTCCACCAGGCAGGCTTTGTGTGAACAACATGGATATTTATTCAGCAGGGTGTGGGCAGACTGAGTCCGAAAAGAGAGTCAGCAGAGGGTGATGGGTTAGGAGTTGGTTTTATTGGTTGGGGCAAGTGGTCAGTTAAAGGTGGTAATGTAGTTTAGGGAGGGGAAGGGTGTGACGGGATGCATGGTCATAAGGGTAGGGGTCATCTATTGCAAACAGGCATGATCATAAGGGTGGGTGTTATCAGGGAAGGTGTGGTAAATTACATAGTTTCAGCAGTAGGGGTCCTGAGAAACCCAATGTCCAGGGGGAATATTTCACAATGCTGAGCAGGAACAGTGGTTGCAGGCAGGAACAAGTTGTTTCACTTCTTTCTGTGGCCACCTGGTTACTTGTTGTTACTTCTTACTTTCTGGCTCCTGGGGACCACCCAGAGGTGTACATGCAGATCACCAAGGCTATAATGCCCAGGTTTGGACTTGGAGGGCTGACATTCCCATCTTTTTATGTATATATAAAGAAAAAAGTTAGAGAAGGGAGTAGGGGTGATGTTTCTCATGGCTTCTTCGAGTGTGAGAGGGGGCTGCCTGGACATCTAAAAGAAAAGTCTGTGATTCTTGTGGTTTAGCAAGTGTTTGGTTAAGTCCTTGGAAGCATAATAGCTTTAAGTTGGGTGGTGATGAAGCCTTGGGCCAAGATTGGAGGGGGGTGGTCCTAGAAGACTTGGATTGAAAGGGATGTGTGTGGGTTCTGGAGAGGTGTCACACTGCATGTTGACATTAGCCAGGCATTGTGTGGAATTTGAAAGTGATGGGTTGGTGTTTCTGGTGATCTTAGAAGGGTGAAGTCTATGAAACAGGAGTGTGGGCATAAGACAGGCAGATGAATGGGAGGGTTGGCAAGGTGTCTTGTCTTAAGCGGCTGAGAGGTCCTGGGACAGGGGGTGATATTGTGAGGTTGTTAAAAGCAGCATTTGCCATATAGAGTGATTAGTGATGGCCTGGATATGGTTTTGTAGGTATTCAGAGACTAATTGGAAAATGCAAGGTCTTAATAAGAGAAGAAGGAAGACAGGCATTAAGGGAGTAAGGATTGGAAAAAGTCATGACATACATCTAGAAAATGGCCAAGTGGATTCGGCATAGTTATTTGCCTGATTAGGAAATTTTGGGGCCTTGCCTTTGAGCCTTTTGATATTATCATAAACTAGGCCAGACTGATTTAAGTGAAAGCAGCATTCCTCATTTGGAAATATACAGAGTTCTCCCTTTTCTGCAGTAACTTGAGGCCATGATGGTTCTGGAGGACAACTGCAGCCAAGGAGTTGATCTGAGCCTGAAGGACGAACCAGGTATTATATATGTCTGTAATGCTAGCAGAGAAATCAGTAGACAGACTATGGAATGTTGTGACAGAGCTGGTGACTCCCACCATGCCAGTTCCAAGCCTACCGTGGAGGGTGCAAGCCCTATTCCCACGAGTAATGGAATTAGCTGGATGACCCTTTCCTGTCCAGTAGGTATCATTAGAGGCACAGGCAGTTGTTCATTACCACTGGCAAATTGAATTTTAGGAATAAGGAAGACTAAGGCACAAATACCTGTCCAGTTAGTGAGTAAACACACATAGGTGGAGGATCCACATAAGGAGAAGAGGCCTGGGGCAAGGCAGAATGGAAAATGCAGGATGAAGAGGTGGGAGGGATCCTTGAAAGGGGAGTTAAATACCCAAACTCCTAAAGATCCAGCAAGAACAGCAGCCATTAGAGGTTGAATGGGAGATCGATGGGGTAATTGTGCAGTGGGGGTGGTTTGATTTTCATGCCACTAACATTTGTAGGGCAGGGTATGAGTAAGCATGGAGAGGGGCTAGGAGGAGAATCGAGGAACAAGAAGAGGGTAGCCAAGGATGGAGTGAGTGACAGGGAAGATGCTGACTTAGAAAATAATGACTGTTAATATTTTTGAGGTTATTAGTCTTGATAGAGGATTTGCCAGTAAAGTGAAGTCAGTGGAGATGAAGAGTAAAGGAGCACTTAGAAGGTAGAAGATAACTCAGGGGAATTCCAGTGTGGGCGGAGTGGAGTTGATATCATGTGAGAGTTGCTGTAAATAGTTGTGAAGAAGTATAGCAGCTTGTTGGTAAGAAATGTCTGAGGAGATCTTGTCTAAAAAGTAGAGACGCTCCATCGGAGTGTAGAGATGGGGACTCTTAAAAGAGGTGTGGAGGTGTAAAGGAGAGGTAGCCCAATTGGCTGGCAGGGCAGAAACAGCGGTATAAGTGGAGGAAGAAAGGGAGAGGTAGAGCCAGAAATTTTTCACCACGAAAAGGTTGGAATTAGTGAGGAGGGAAAGGATTAGATTGATGGTATGTTGAAGGTAATGAGGAAGGGATAGGGAGTGACAGAATGTGACTGAGCACAAGAGTGAGTAGAAAAGTAAAGAGGAGGACTTTGTCAGGGTGAAAGAACTGGAATGTCCCTTGCTATGCAAGGTTATGTATCTACTCAAGGAATGCGCCAAGGATGGAAGTTCATGGGTAGAACCACAAGTCGTCAGCTAAAATGGTCTGGAGGAAAACAGTAAACCAGCAAGGCAAGCAGGCACAGGGCATTTAAATGTAGATGAGAAGGGTGATCAGATGTATGATTAGACAGAAGGCAACAGAAATAGCTTGTGAGGTGTAGACCAAGTTTTAGGGGTGACTGCGTAGAGTCCTGTTGCAAATATTAAGAGAAAGATTCCTGTCAATGATAGAATATAAACTAAACTCATGTGTGGTGTGTGTCTACTCTTTAGGAATTTGAGTTAGCTTAGTTTAAGAGAAGTAGGAGAGAGTTCTTGTGACTTCCAAGAGGAGGCTGATGGGCACACCTTAATCCTGGAATGGTGAACCCAGTGGGGAGGGTCTCGTAGATGGACAGCAGCTGGGGTACTATAGACAACCAGGTAGGGACACTTCCACTGAGGCAGTGGAGCTGAATGGGTTAAGTCCTTGACCAGTACTGATCGTCTGGCTAAGGTGTCCTCATAAGGCTGGGTATCTGGAGTGGGCAAGAGGAGGTTAGCAGCTTGACAAATTTCCTTCCGAGTTTGTGGGAGAACTGGAAGATAGTCTCTAACAGGGTTAGTGTCTGGGAGAAGTTTAGGCCAAAGCAAAACGGTGTGGCTATACAAGAGTTCAAACGGGCTGTATCCTGTGGGTTCCCAGGGAGTGGCACGATTTGGAGAAGAGCAGTAGGTAGAGGGGATACCCAGTCCTTCTTCAGTTGAAGGGTGAGTTTGGTAAGATGTGTTTTTAGAAGGCAATTAGCTTTCTCTACTTTTCCTGAAGACAGAGGGCAGTAAGGGGCGTGGAGGTTCCATTGAATGCTAAGGGCCTGAGAGACTGCTTGGGTGATTTGGCTAGTGAAAGCAGGGCCATGTCAGATTGTTTGGAAGTAGGCAGGCCAAATTGGGAATGATATTATTTAATGGTCAAGAAATAACAGCAGTGGCCTTTTCTGTTCCAACAGGGAAGGCATCAATCCACCCTGTAAATGTATCCACCCATACAAGAAGATATTTTAATTTTTGACACGGGGCATATGAGTAAAGTCAATTTGTCAGTCTTGTGTGGGGGTAAATCCCCGCACTTGGTGACTGGGAAAGGGAGGAGGTTTAAAAAATCCCTGGGAGTTGGTAGAGTGGCAGATGGAGCACTGAGATGTAATTGTTTTAAGGGTGGACTTCCATGAGGGGAAGGAGAAGAGAGATGGGCCAAAGGCTCATATCCCACATGAAAATGGTTATGGAAAGAAGGAAGGATATAGAATGGGCTTGTGAGGCAGGAAGAAGGAATTTTCCTTGATCCAAAAACCAACTGCCTTGAGTGGGAAGCCAGTGGTAGGTTAAGGATTCAGAGGAAGAGTCAGTGGGAGTAACTGATGAAAAATATTGTCCACTAGGAGGGGAAAGTGGTGCATTTGCTGCCTTCTTAGCTTGTTTCATTGGCAAAAACATTTCCTTGGGCAATGGAATCTAAAGTTTTCTGATGTCATTTACAGTGGACAACTCTGGCCTTGATTGGGAGGAGAGCAGCCTTAAGGAGGGCCTTTATCAAGGGGGCATTGATAACAGAGAACCCCTGTGTGGTGAGAAAACCTTTCTGCTCATATGGCAGCATGGTGGTGTAGGATGTAGAAAGCATAGAGTCAGTATAGATATTTACATGTCGTCCCTTAGCAAGCATCAGAGCTTGGGTTAAAGCAATTGGTTTAGCTTGCTGATAAGTGGTAGAGGGAGGGAGCATGGCAGCCTTAATGATAAATGAGTGAGATACAACTGCATAACCAGCTTTAGCCAGTGCCAACTGACTGGGCTTTGAAGAACTGCCATCAGTAAACCAGGTGTGGTCTGGGACTGGAATGGGAAAGAGAGAAATATGTGGAAATGGGGAGGATGCCATATGAATTAGGGAGATACACTCATGGGGTTCGGGGCTTGTGTTTATGTTTGGTATTAGATGAGAGGCTGGATTAAAATCAGAGCCATGTGTAATAGTCATAGTGGGAGTTTCGAAAAGAGTGAATAGAGCTGGGTAAGACATGGAGCAGATAACAGATGTAGAAGATGCAAAGAGGTTACTAACATCTGAAGATTGTGAGAGCCACAGAGAGTGAGGCGTAGCCTGTGATTCTGAAGACCTTAAGAAGCACAGCAGAGGCAGCTGCCGCATAAGTTGTTTAGAGAGAAAGGCAACAGGACACGAACCCGGCTCTTGTGTAAGAACTCCAATTGCACAACCCTGAATTCCGGCAGTGTAAAAGGAAAAGGGTTGGGTTGGATTGGTATAGCAAATAATGGGTTAAGGGTTTTATACATGTAAATAATAGGTGAAATTATGTGGAGCAGCCAAGGGAGCAGGAGGAATAGGCAGAGAAGTTACACGGGGTACCTTGGAAAAGAAGGTTATTTATTTACTTTAGAAGAGAGTTAAATGTTGCAGCCAGGGGTGGAACCAGGAAATGTCTTGGCACATAGACTAGAGGAAGAGGGTAAAATGGAATTTTAGACAATAGAAGTTTAGAGTATAGGGGTTTAGCACTACAGGATGGACGGGGAGGTGGTGTCCCACATCCTAGGGTTAAGATAGGAGGACATAAAAGGAGCTATTGAGGTATTGAGGGAGGGCAGCAATGAAGTATGGCTATAGCTGTGGAATACTTAAGGAGCAGATGATTTTGCTAGGATATCTTGGCCTAACGCGGGAACTGGATAAGTAGGGATGATTAGGAAAAAAACATGGAAAGGAGTGCTTGCCTAACTGACACTAGACTTGGGGAGTTTTGAGAGGCCTGGAGGCCTTGCCATCAATTCCCACAACAATTATGGAGGCCAAGGAGACCGGTTAGTATGGAGTGTGTGGCCCCTGTATTGATTAAGAAGGGGATGGACTTATCCTTCACTGTAAGAGTTACCTGAAACTCGGTGTCTGTAATGGTCCAGAGAGCCTCGGAGGTATTTGGGTAGCGTCAGTCTTTAGCCACCAAGCAGAGGAGCAGTGATATGAGTTGGACAGTGTGACTTCCGGGGGGGCCCACCCAGATAGGGCAGGGGTTAGGAGGAATCCCAGGCTGCGAGCATTCCTTGACCCAGTGGCCAGGTTTCTGACACTTCAAACAAGGTGTGGGAGGGGTGGCTGGATGCTGCAGTTAGCAGTCTGGGTGCTCTGAAGTGTTGTGAACCATAGTGTGGCTGGGGTTTGTCTTATGGCAGAGGCAAGCAATTGCAGTTCTGAAATGTGTTGCCACTTGGCTGCTGTCTCCCTGTTATTAAACACCTTGAAGACAAGGTTGATTATTCCTGTTTGTGGGGTTTGAGGGCCGGATTTTGATTTCTGTAGCTTTTTTTTTTTTTTTTAAAGAAAGAAAAAAAGAAAAAGAAAGAGGAAGAGATTTTAGAAAAAGAGAGAAAAGGAGAAAGAAACAGCAAAAGAAAGAAAAAAGGATGAAAGAGAAAGAAAGAGGAAGAGATTTTAGAAAAAGAGAAAAGGAGAAAGAAAGGAAGAGCAAAAGAAAGAAAAAATAAGAATGAAAGAGAGAAAGAAAGAGGAAGAGAAAGAGGGAGAGAGAATGGGATTCTTGTTTTATTGCCCAGGCTAGAATACAGTCTAAAAATGGGTATTAAAAACCTCTTTTATGCCAAT
>PVKP010010100.1:0-65821 GCA_004027715.1 Plecturocebus donacophilus
TACCCAAGAAATAAAAAAAAAAAAAAAAGGATCAATAATATGTTCATACAAGGAATGACAAATACAGTTTTCTGAATATTATCCATCTGAAGCAGAATGGAAATTGGAAAGTAACTTTTACTATCCTTGGCCCTGGCCTTGAACTTTTATCTGGTTAATGGAAAAGTTAGAGTGATTCAGGTCAGCCTATTTAGAAACATCTTAGACTGGTTGAAGGCATTCATATTCTGTTGTATCTAAAGAAAATAAAAGAGACAGCTGACCATCCAGATTTAAAGGCTGTCTACTTCCATTTCAACCAAATAGAATTAGGATAAAAATATCCAGCTATAATGTGAGCTGCAAGGGTAGTTTGGGGTTATTTCATCAGCAATCTAAGTGGTTTTTCTGATTCCAGACCTGCTTCCCCCTAGTTCTTTCTCTAAAATTAAAATGATCTGTTTATTTCTTTAAAAGAGAAGTATTTTGGGGAAAATGAATGGAAAGTAAAGAGAATATAATAGACTTTCATAGTCCCACCATCCAGAATTAAACAGCATGAACATCTTGTTATAGTTGCTCCCATTCTTTTTTTCTATTTTCTTGAACTAAAATTACTCATATTGTTTTTGCAACTATAAATATGATACATGCAATTGTAAAGAATCAAATGAAGTGTAGTAAGTACTACATCAGTGAGCTTGCAATGTAGGAAGCAAAACATTTTAGGCATTTTAAGCAAAAGGGGATTTAATTCAGGGATTTGGGTTCTTATAAACTTCCTGAGAGGTCAGGATGTGTGAAAATCAGAGGCCACCAGAGGATTATAAATGTTAAGTTGCCATCTAAGGTCAGAAAGCTGCTGCTCTTACTGGTAGCACTGCTGCCACTGCCACAGCTGTCTCATACCTACAGGGCTAGTGACTAGATGTTGGAATATGGATTCTGGTCACTGCAAACACATACATCTGTTGGACCTTGTTTTCTGGCTATCCGTTAACAGCTAGAAAGTGGCCTTTGCTTCACTTTCACCTTCCAAATCCAGTGCATCTGATTGGCAGAATTCAAATCACATCTAGAACCTAGGGGAGTATGGGAAATGGTGTTTTCAGCTTTCCTGCCCATATGCTCTCAGGCGTTGGGACTCAAGGAACGCACATGGATGCCCGATGCCAACAGATAATACCAAACTGAAGCATACAATTGAAAACTCTAAAAAACATTGAAATTCCACTTCCCAGAAATAACTCTAATTAACATTAGGGGTACTTCATTCTGGACATACTTTCTGTGCATATAAAAGACAGATAGCCAAAAATACTTTTAAAAATGGATTCATACAATAAATATTTTTAAAGTAATTCATTTTACTTTAACATACTAACAGAATGATTGAATTTCAAATATATTTCTTTCCTCTCTTAAAGAAGTATATATATATGTGTGTGTGTGTGTGTGTGTGTGTGTATTTTATTTTTTATTTATTTTTATTTTTTAAGATGGAGTCTCTCTCACCCAGGCTGGAGTGCAGTGGCATGATCTCAGCTCACCGCAACCTCCACCTCCCAGGTTCAAGCAGTTCTCCTGCCTCAGTCTCCCGAGTAGCTGGGATTACAGGCACCCACTACCACATCCAGCTATTTTTTTAAATTTTTTTTTAGTAGAGATGGGGTTTTGCCATGTTGGCCAGGCTGGTCTTGAACTACTGACCTGAGGTGATCTACCTGCCTCAGACTCCCAAAGTGCTGAGATTACAGGTGTGAGCCACCACAGCCAGCCCAAGAGGTATATTCTTTAAAAATACATGTACAAAGTTATTTATGTATTTTTAAAAATATATACAAAGTTATGGATATATGCACAAAGTTATGGGTTATATGTGCAATTTCATTACGTGCATAGATTGCATAGTGATCAAGTCAGGACATTTAGAGTATTCATCACCCAGATAACGTACAGTGTACTCATTAAGCATTTCTCATCATCCATTCCCCCCTACCCTCTAGCCCTTCCAAGCCTCCATTGTCTCATTCCACTAAAAGAGGGATGTTCTTAAAGAACCCTCTAAGTTTAAGAAAAGAATAAGAAAAGGATTTCAGTTGCTTTGGTCAGTGGGTTTTTGCTCATCACCTCCATTCCAGTTTAGGTGTGCTTCCTTGACCTCCTAGGAAAGGTGAACTATTCTCACTCACCACCTCCTACTTTGTGTGATAACTTTTACACTGTCAGGTTGATCACACCCACCTTTTGTTTTGTAACCATAATGCTAACTTTAAAAATTATTTTTATTTGAATGCATTCAGCACTCACAGAAGTCATTTTACCACAGTTTGTGTACTTCTGAGTTCTTTATTTTGACTGTTCTTAATGACTTGTGTTTCATTGTTAAGTAGTACTTCCAAGAATGGTGCATGGGTGTTTTTTGAGTTCTTTCAGGTTCGAAAATATCTGCTTGTTGTTTTTAATACATGAATAACTTGACTAAATATGATACTCTTTGGTCCCATTTTCCCTCCATTTTCTTTTGACTTTTTTATTGTTGAAAAACCTGAGGTTGGCCTGATTTTCTCACATTGCTTTTTCTATCAGGATACCTGAACAATTCTTTCTTTCTTTATCCTTGAAGTTCAATAATTTAATGTCTTCTCTTTCACTATGCCAAAATACAAAATTAAATTGCTGCTCAATGTGGTAATTTAGACTTCTTCCTTATCTGTTGGTGCTGTTTTTACTTTATGCTTTTTGATGTGGTGCATTCTACAGAATAGTTAATGTTTATCAGATAAAATGTAAGAGTGTTAGAAAAGGCGTTTAACTGCTCTGTTCCAGATTCACTCTGCACCCTCTGAGGTGCTCAGTTTCGTACCATAAAGGTGGATGAGCATTTGTGGTTATAAGATGGATTTCTGCCTTCTGCAATTGAAGTTCCTTCCCAGCTCTGGTATTCCTTAATGAGTATATTATGACTTCTAGTATAAGCTCATACCTAGGCAGTATTCTAGTGAAATTTTTTGAGTGTTCATTATTTATGTTTGTTGTGATGAAATGAATGAACTGTTTCTATTTCTTGATCATAATCTCTTGAAAACTAACTTCCGAATCAACTCATCTTACAGAAATCTTCCTCTAAGAGTTTTAGATTCTGAAATGGCTACTAAATAAGACAACTGCATGAAGGAAAAATCAAGTCTGCAATGTTAAATTATAACAAATAATCTTTATGACTATTTATTTTCCTGTCTTACTTTTTTTTCTTGAAATCTGTAAGCTCCAGGTTTCTAGGCATTTTCTAGTAAGTATACTAATTTTAACTGTTATTTAAATTTTCCTCAGAAGATTTTTATCTATTTAGCTGAGTTTTATATATATTATAGCTTTTAATAAGATTTTATTTGAAAAAAGAGGCTTTGTTGAATTTAATAGTTTAGAACTATGAATCTAAGTTCATATCACTTTACAGGTGAGGAAACTAAGAATCAGAGAAGTAAGTGAGCTACCCCAGCCCAGCCATTAAGTCAGAGAGCCTGAGTCCTAATTTTTATGCTTCTTCAGCCAAACAGTACTGAGAAATGAAAACTTGGATTATTCTTTGTTCAAAATTTACCATGCTATATACATATTTTTAAATACTAGACATACATTTATTTTGAAATAATTACTATTATGGTTGCCAAAGAATTTTCCAGTTTTATCATTCTTTTCTTTATTTTTGTCATTTTTTTTATTTATGTTGCCATGCTACTAAGAAAAATCTGTCTCTTCTTTTTTTTTTTTCGCCCCCCAGAGATGGATTCTTGCTCTGTTGCCCAGGCTGGAGTGCAGTGGCATGATCTTGGTTCACTGCAACTTTTACCTCCTGGGTTCAAGCTATTCTCCTGCCTCAGCCTCCCAAGCAGCTGAGACTACAGGTGTGCACCACCACGCCTGCTTGGCTAACTTTTGTGTTTTTAATAGAGACAGGGTTTTAGCATGTAGGCCAGGCTGGTCTTGAACTCCTGACTTCAAGTGATCCACCCGCCTCTGCCTCCCAAAGTGCTGGGATTACAGGTGTGAACTACTACACCTGGCATTGTTCTCCTGTTTTTAAAATTATCTTTGTATATATCAGTTTGGACTTAGAGCTCCGTGTTTTATTCAATGTGTATAAGCCATTAGTATTATTATTTATTTGGATGCCTGAATTGTCTCAGATTATAACAGTAGGAGCCACCTCAGGCTATTTTCTCAATTCTTCTGATATGTCCCCACCATTCTTAAGCACTGAAGTTTCTGCATACTGAGATGTCCAGAGTTCATCTTGCTCTTTCTTTGCCCCAGCTTTGAAATCAGCTCTTCCTCCAAGGATTCCTACTTCCTTTCAGTGAAGAATAGTATTTAGAAACCAAGATCTGAGCCTTAGGTGTGCTCATTGGTATTGAGGTGTCACTGCTCCCAGGCCCTCTCAGTGGACAGAGTTAACATCTTATTTATTTTTGTATCAATTAATATTGAAAACAATGAGTTCACACAGGTACCTTTGATTCCAGTCCACTCCACAAAGTTCAGTCATGTTTTTTTTCTTAGACAGTGAGAAACCCGGCTCTCACTATCCTCAATATATTTAACGTATCAGATTAATCCATCAATGTATTTAACGTATTAGATCAACACTCCTTGTTGCTCTCCTCATTCCATGCAGGCTCCCACACCTCCTGGTGGGCTGCACACATACCCTCCTCACTCTGCTTAGACTGTGACTCTGATACTGGCCCATGGGGAGACCTGCATTACCCTTCTTGGCCTTTGACACTGCATACTTGTCTACTTTGCTCAATCTCACCTAATGACTTTTGGATTGAGTTATTAAAGAAGGAAAAACATCTTACATTTTATTGGTAGCATAATAGCACAAAGTAAAGCTGTTTTAAAAAATATTTTTCTAGACCTTCCAATTGTATTTTTAATGACCTTCTTTATGTTCTTAGGATTTTCATATTCTTTACTTAGTATTTATTCTCATTTTGTTTGCCTTATTATCCCAAATTATATTCAGCCATCAATTTCTGTTTATATTATAGGGTTTCCCCCAGCTCCCAGAGTTCATACCTTTCCAAGACAAAGACCCATTTTATTTTTTTTTTAAGTTTAGTTTATGGTACAGTGATTTTGTTTGAGGTCATGCATGATTGGATCTCACTGCTTGTCCTGCAGTAGAAATAATGTTTGTAAAATAATACTAGCTTGCTCCAAGTAGTCAATATTTTCAGGTCATTGTTTTCACCAGGTTCTAGAATGCTGTTTAATTTATTAAGAGAAGGCCACTCTGTATTGACATTTCTTGTAGAAGGTTAGATGCCCCTTCTGTGGACATCAGTAATTCTCTGTATTTCCCTTTTCTTTACATGTACAAATTGCATTGTCAATTTATATTTGTTTCCCCACTAAAGCCTCCAAACCTTGCATGTTTGGTTTAAGTATCCCTGGGGCTTATCACAGGGCTTGTTGAAGTTCTTTTGAAATGAATTGAAGAATGTGAATAATTGTTCTAGTTCTTCAGGATAATGGAAAGCTAGTAAGTTTTATGCTGGAGGCTCACTGCTGGGACTCTCTTCTTGTTTTTGATTTTTAGGAAAAAGCCTAGAAAATCCAGTGTCATGGAGTAATGGTAGTTAACTGACTTGAAAGTATGTTAAAACAAAAACTGTTAAGGTCATGAGGATTTTAAAAGATTAATGAATATAAATGAAGATGTTTAAAGATGACACTGTTAGTAAATATGATGCCAGTGCCCAGCATTTTAAAATGTGTGTGAAGCAAAAAACACAAAAAAAGAGGGAGAGAGATTTGCTTCGTGCTTCAAGAACTTGCAACTTAAATGATGAGAAATTCAAGGGGGTGGTGGATGGACTGTGTGGTGATACTGTAAGTAGCGGTATGACATCCGAAGGTCATTGAAACTTCTGTTTGTAAAATGGTGACATGCCATCCTCTCTATTTTATTCAGCAGCGAGACTCAAATAGAGAACTTTAAAGAACCATAGTTATGCAATTGCAAAGTCAGGTTATTTTACAGTTCGGTAATGCAGAAAGTTCAGGCAGCACCCTGGGTTCCCGGCGCCATTTTACCGTAGTGCAGCTGCTTTCGGCAGGGGCGCCCTGTGGAGGGAGCGCGGAGTGCTGTGCTTCCCGGCCCGGGGACACACCCGAAGTTAGGAAGCGGGCTGAACTGGACTTCTATGGCTTCCCAGGCAACTGGTTGCTTCTTGAAGACCCATGGCTGGCTCACTACCCACCCACTAATCCTTTCCCTCTAGGGAGCCCAAGCTACTAGGACAGACAACTTAACCTCTGTCTTTAAAAGCTTCCAAGAAATATTGAAAAAATAAAACAGGCTAAATAAAAAGAGAGAGAGAGAAAAGATAAAAAGTATCCCTGGAAACCAATGATATTTTCTCAAGTATTGTGCTTAGTAAGAAATAAAAGTGGAATTGGTGTTAAACCAGTCTTAAGAAGCATGAACGCCACAGGGAGAGCAGCATTCTGGCCTGTCTACCTGGAATGCAGGGATGACCAAAGTGACCTTTTCCAGGTAGAGGCAGTGACCAAAATATGAGAGCAGATTATGGTAAAGCCATAACTAGAAATTGATCACTAACCTTTAGTCACAATCTAGACATAATTATCGATGTAAAAGAACTCTTGATCATCCATATTCATGTAAATATATTCAATATTTAATATAAAAGACAACAGACATTTATGCACCATAGATTATATACCCTTACAGATGCTTGCCATGTTTATTCACAGGTATCTCTTGGAAGTTCTTCACTGTTCGTCTTACTGCTGTCCAAATAGACATAGTACAATCTGTTCTTTTTTTCTTTGATACATCTTAGGGAATGATTCCATCTGCTATTCAGTGTTGTATATAAGAGTGCTTGTGTGTTTCTAGTTTAGGTGTAAATATTTAAAACTACCAGATTTTTAAAGGAAGTTATTCACAATAGCTTCATTCATCTTAAAGAGTTTTATAATTGAAAATTGATACTAAGGTTAACTCTATATAAACATAAGATGTAGTTACCTAAAAATGTATTTCAATATATTGCATATATTGTTTTTAATCTGAACAAATGTTCAAATAACCGTGATGGTTATATTTTATTTAACTGTTATATTTTTAGAATGTAATTTTACAATTAACAATATTCTGTATAGGTTGTAAGGTGTAGCTAAAGATTAGACATCCCCTCCCGCCCCGAAGCTAGTAGTGTAAACGGATAGAACCTAGTAGCACTTCAATGCTACTTTAATGCTACCTAGGTTCTAACCATAACCAAGATGTATAGCAATTTGGAAAGCAGATGTTTGTGGTTAATTTAATCTTGCTTTATTAACCTAGTGAAAAGTTTCATAGTGATTGTTCTTAGTAAAAAAAAAATTTAATCCTATAAATAGATAATGTATGCATTCTGGATTTCTGTTTTTGCTCATGATACTTTACACTGCTATTTTTATTCCTACTTTTAAACATGAAGCAGTTGTCTATTTTGAGTTACTTATCCACTTTATAAATTGGCATATGATATAATAACAAAAAATTTAAATTTAGGTTATGTTAATGCAGATGATATAAAAATATTAGCTGAGACATGCTAGATCATTACCTGAATTAATGGCTGGGGTATACTGACCAACACAGTCTTTATAGAGCATGCAGAACCTCTTAGAATGTAATTTCATATGTAAATCATACTTAATATTACATATTATGCTGGTGAAATGTAAGTGAGCAACATGGTTTTATGGATTCCCTTTCTCCCTTCCCTCTATGCCTCTCTCTCCCCAAGATGGCCATCCTGCCTGTGAACCTCGCTAGAAGCTGCCCAGAAATGCCATGATTCCATGGAATACACTTTGAGATACATTGCAGTAAAGGGAAAAGCACAGTGATTATGACTTGGAGTTTGTGGCAATAGTTAATTTGAAGGTTCTGACTATTCTCAAAATATGAGCAATAAGGCTGTTATGATACAGCAGACATGCATTGTGAAGTGTTAAAAGAAATAATTGAAGATGGTAGTTTTGCAGCAGAGTAAGCCTATTATGTGGATTGAAAGAATTGTTTTTGGGGAAAAAATGTAAAGTAATAATATTTTCAAAGAGAAGAAAAAAAGTGAGCCAGAGTTTGATTCTAAGACATAATCTTGTACTTTTTACTTGAAGCTAATGTAGCCAGAATATTTAAGTTGAAATAATTGTTTTTTAAAAAAATTATTCAACTCTTGGAAAATCCAGGTATGTTTAAAGTCCATAGTCTGAGTGATCTCTTTCCTCTATGAATTTCTGTAATGCTTAAGAAATACTTTTCCAAAGATATTTACTACATGCTGACGTGCATGTGTGATGTCTATATTTTTATCTAACTTATTAAACTAAGTTTTTTATTTGAGACAGAGTATTACTCTGTTGCCTAGGCTGGAATGCAGTGGTGCAGTCATGGCTCACTGCAACCTCTGCTTTCTGGGTCCAAGTGATTCTTGTGCCTCAGCCCCTGAGTAGCTGGAATCACAGGCATGCATCACCATGCCCATGGCATGCATCGCCACCATACACCACCACACACACACACAAAAATTTTTGTGTTTTTAGTAAAGATGGAGTTTTATCATCTTGTTCAGGCTGGTCTTGAACTCCTGACCTCAAGTATTCTACCCATCTTTGTTTCCCAAAGTGTTGGGATTACAGTGTGAGCCACCATGCCCAGCAAACCTTAAATTTCTTAAAAGAGCAGTAAGAACAGGGATCTTTCACTTACCTTTGTATCAACCTTGTTGCCTGAAGCATTGCTTTAGATATAATCAGATTCAGTAAATGTTTATTAACGAATGACGAAGTGTGCAAATCTCTTTGCCATTTCTCTTACTTTCCAGTCTCTACAATATTGATATAAGGACAAGCCTGAAAGCTGTAATAACTTTATTGTTAACATGGTCAACCTGAAAATCATTTCTTACTTTTTTATGGTTTTGTTTACTGAGGAAAAAATTACTGTAACATCTATCTTTCCAATTATAATTTTTTTCAAGTAAATAACAAAAGTCAGTTATAATATGTTCTTTTAAAATTGATTTTATACAAATGGATTTTTAGAGGAAGGGAACAGTTTTAACTGATAGCAAAATAATTTGCCTTTGGCCATGATAGAGTAACAGGGACTTTCTGCCTTGAAGAACTATTCTAAACAATGGTCTGTTTTCAGACCACAGGCAGCACATGACAGTGATCACTTAGAGAAAGAGAAAAAAACAATGTAAGAAACAAACCTGAATGTGAGCCCTCTGTCCCAACTTACTGCCTAGAGAGTTTTCAGACCACAGTGCTGGAAGGAAA
This sequence comes from Plecturocebus donacophilus, assembly GCA_004027715.1. NCBI lineage: Eukaryota > Metazoa > Chordata > Mammalia > Primates > Pitheciidae > Plecturocebus > Plecturocebus donacophilus. Next base: position 9,355 of record PVKP010010100.1, read on the forward strand.
ACCCAAAGAATGCCCTACGGTCTTGTTTAGTTGAAGCAGCAGAGTTCAGAGTTTCAGGAGACTAGAATTTGTCGGGAAAAATATGAGAGAGGTGGGAACTACAAAGAAAGAAAGCTCTAGAGATCTGCTGAGTCTCCCTGAGTCTGTAGCCAAGAACTATTCCATGCGTTAACAGGAGAAAATTGTCGCAGGAAAGAAATGCCAGAAGGCAAAAAAACATGCCAGAAAGGAGTAGGCAAAACAATCCTAAGAGTCCATACAGAGCTAAGAGTAGTTCACGTTCCCACTGGACAGAGTGGAAAGGCCTCATAGTACACAGAGAGTCCTGTAGAAGCCTCAGAAGGGCCTTGCCTCAGTAATGGGACTGATTAGCCTTAGCCTAAAGGCTGCTCTGGACATGCCATAACAGAACTTTAAAGTAAGCCTGAAATGAATGTAACTATCCCACTACAAAGCCTGACAATTTTTATTTCATTTTATTTTTTTGAGATGGAAACTCAACCCATTGCCCAAGCTGGAGTGCAATGGTGTGATCTTGGCTCACTGCAACCTCTGCCACCTGGGTTCAAATGATTCTTCTGCCTCAGCTTCCTGAATACCTGGGATTACAGGCACCTGCCACCACTCTCAGCTAATTTTTGTATTTTTAGTAGAGACGGGGTTTCACCATGTTGACCAGGCTAATCTCAAACTCCTGACCTCGTGATCCACCTACCTCGGCTTCCCAAAGTGCTGGGATTACAGGTGTGAGCCCCTGCGCCCGCTAAGCTTGACAATACTTAAAGGAATACAACAAAATCCAGATCACAACAGCATAAAACTAATAATGTTGAGTATTCATTAGAGAATCATCACATGTACAAAAGCTGAAAAATTCAACCCAGAAACAGAAGAAAAGGTAACCAATAGAAAATGAGTTGGAAATGAAAGAGGTGATAGAATTGGTTTCAAAGTTCATTCAAACAACTACTTTAAGTATATTTCATTTGTTCAAGGAGGTAAAAAAAACATGAACACAAGAAGAGGACTCAGAAAGGACTCAAAAAGTCAACTCCTAGTGATGAAAAGTACAGTATCTGAAATGGAAAATACTCTGAATGGGATTAACAGATTAGATACTGCAGAAGTAAAGAAAAGTCAATTTGAAGACATAGAATTTAAAAATACAAAATGTAAAACAGAATAAGAAGTTGATGCACTGCTTTTTATTATTATTATTATTTTTTTGCAATGAGCTGAGGGATAGTATCATGTTTCTTACGTATGCATGTTTGGAGCCCCAGTAGGAGAAGAGAGAGAGACAGAAAAAGCATTTGAAGAAGTAATGGCCACAATTTCCCTAAATTTGATGAAAATTATAAATGCACAAAATCCAAGAAGCTCTATCAGCCCCAATTAGAAGAATCATGAACAAAACACCCTGATAGCACATCACAATCAACCTGTGGGAAACCAGTAGTAAAGAGAAAATCCTAAAAGCAGCCAGAGGAAAAAATACAGGTTATGTATAGAACAAAGATTAAAAATTAACAGCAGATTTCTCAACAGAAACTATGACAGATAGAAAGCAGTAGAGTGACAGTTTTAAATTGCTGAAAGAGAAAACCATCAACCTAGAATTATATGCTTAGTGAAAAATATCTTCAAAGGCGAAATAAAGAATTTTGGACAAACAAAAACTGTGAGAGTTGATCACCAGGAGACCTTCACTGGAAGAAATACTAAAGGAAGCTATCTAGGCCAAAGAAAAATAGTACCAGATGAGAATTTGCAAGGAATGAAGAGCACTAGAAATAATTAGGATATGGATAAATACAAAAGACGTTTTCTGATTATTTTCAAAATTAGAGGATAATCCACTTTTTAAAGTAAAACTAATAATGTGGGGCTTATAAACGTGAAAATAAAATATAAGCTAACAGTAAAACAAAGGAGGGAAATTGGAGGAAATGGATGTTTACCATTTTAAGAGTCTCATACTATAACTGAAGAGAAAGTATTATTTGTGAGCACATTGTAATAAATTAAAGATGGTTATAGTAAACCTTAGAGAAACAACTTTAAAAAATAGAAACACTAAAAAAAGAAGCATGACCAATGAGCCAATAATGTTGATAAATTGAATCCTAGAAAATACTGAGTAAATCCAAAAGAAGGCAAGAAAAAACAGATAAAACCAATATTAAACAGCAGAATTGTATATTAAACCTAATTATATTGATAATCAGATTAATTGTGAGTGTTCTAAACAGTTCCTTTTGAATAATTTGTTGGGCTGGATAAATTAGTACAATCCAGTTATTTGCTCTATAAGAAACTCACTTTAAATACAAGGATACAGATGTTTTAAAAGTAAAATGATGGGAAAAGATACACCATGCAAATGTAAATCAAAAGGAAACTAGAGTTGTTATATTAATATCAGACAAAATAGACTTCATAACAACCACCATTATTAGGGATAATGAGGGATATTACATATGACAAAGGGGTAAATTCATCAAGAAGAGCTAATAATCCTAAATGTGCATGCAGCCAGTAACAGCTTTAAAATGCATGAAGCGAAGATTGATGGATCTGGAAGGAGAAATGGACAAATTGCCAAATATATTTGGAAATTTCACCACCCCTTTTTCGATAACTGATAGAACAAGTAGACAAAAATCAGTGAGTATATTAAGACTGGAACATCATTATTAACTAACTTGACCTAATTAATATTTGCAGAGCATTCAATCCAACAACAGCAGAGTATACATTTTTTTTCAAATATATTTTCTAAGGTAAGCTATATTCTGGATAATAAAGTCTTAATACATTTTAGGTTTTTATATTTTTATGGCTATAGTGACAAATGACCACAAATGTATTGGCTTACTACAATACAAATTTATTATCTTATAGTTCTGGAGGTCTGAAGTCCAGAATGAGTCTCAGCTAAAATCAAGGTATTAGCAAAGCTGTGTTCTTTCTGTATGCTAGGGGAAGAGAATCTATTTTCTTGCCGTTTCCGACTGCTAGAGACCACTCAGATTCTTGGCTTGCAGTCCCATTTTTCTGTCTTCAACAGCTGCAATATCTAGCTGAGTTTTTCCTTACACCACCATCCCTGCTTCTCTCCCTTTTGCCGCCTTTTTCTGCTTATGAGGATCCTTGTGATTTCACTGGGCCCACTTGGGTAATCCAGAATAATCTCTGTCTCTCCAGATCAGCTGATTAGTGTAAGGTTTATTGTCGAATTTAAAGTGAGGAAACTGAGGCCAGCATAAGAAAAATTAAGTTCCAATTTATTCGGCTCACGGGCGAGGTTCTATGGTCCTGGGAAGGAGGGCCAGAGAAGTCGCGCTTGACTTTCTGAGGCGGGGGTTTTTATAGCTAGTGAGGGTGTCTTGATTGGCTGTGAGGGAACAGGACGTGGTCGGGGCAAGCTACTATTGGTAGGTAGGCGGGACCGCCGGTGAGTGGGCCGTCCAGGGGGAGCGGGGCCAGCTGCTATTGGGCAGGGTTTGGCGGGGTTTCTTTTAAATTTTGGCGGGGTTTTCAAACAGCAGGCTAGGTGCCCAGTGCAGAATCTGGTGTTGAGTGCAGAGTGCAGAAGTGGGTGTGTCGAGAGTAGAGGCGGGCATGTCCAGCCTCCCAGCAAGGCAACCGGCCTTACAGTTAGCAAATTCAACTTCATCTGGAACCTTAATCCCCCTTTGCCATATACGGTAACACAGTCACAGGTTCTAGAGATTAGGACATGGACTCTTTGAGGAGGGACATTATTCTGCCTACTACATTTTAAATGGTTGAAATCATGTCAAATATATTCTCAGATTACAAAAGAATTAAATTAGAAAAAACAAAGCAAACCCCAGAATGGCATTTGGAAAATCTTCAAATATTTGGAAAGCAAATAATACACTTCTAAGTAACCCATGCATCAAAGAAGAAATCACAGCCCTAATTATAATATATTTGGAAAAGCAGGGTGAAATCCCAGAGGGGCTGATTGGAAAAAAGATGAAGATGTAGCTACTGGAGTAGGACACTCTGATTCTGTGGAGCAACAGCCCTGGCATCTGAGGAGGGAAAACTGTAGACTCCAAAAGGTTAAGGGTGAGGGATAGTTAAATCTCTTTTCCTCCACAACCTGGAAAAACAGTTGTATGATCCACCTGTCAAGTAGCAACTGGCCTGCTGCTGAGGTGGTCATTTCCATTCACATGCTATGAAATCAGAAAAGCTTACATAGACACGGAAAGCCCAGAACCATTCTACTATACCTGCCATCAGCAGGAGCTCTGGAATGTGGACCTGCTCGTACAAACACATGGTCTGGCATAAGTTTGTCTCAGACTTATTAATATTAATTCATTTGTTTCTCCTGTGGCCCCGGGAGTCTCAGGTTATGTGGCAAAATGTATAATATATAGTTGAGTCTGCTGCCCATGAGACTTAGACACACTGGTATCATTGTGATCCAAATCAGATTTAATAGTAAATCTCAAACTGGAGACACTTGTGCTCCTTCATATTCTGTGTTTAAATCTAGGGGAGAGTAGACCATGTAAAGCTTCTCCATTGGATATGGAGGTTGCTTTTTAGCCCATCTAGTTCCTCCTGCAGTTATTGACAATGGAAAAATCAGCAGATCATTTTAAACTTCATTGTATAGGATGTGAAATATAATAGACTGTCCTGTCCTTAGACTACATCCTAGCTATCTGAAATAAGACCTGCTGTTCATCCTTTTCCCCAAGACTTAGTCACATTTTACTAAGTCCAGGAACCTAGAAGGCAAGGCTGTGGTCAGTACTGCATGTTGGCCTCATCCTGCTGCTTGGAGTCCCATTGATAGTAGTGTTCATTAGATGCAGTATGAAACAAACTAACATATTTGGTTCCACCTCTGTCAGATTAATTAGAACGGCCAACTAAATGGCATACTCATATAAAAATTTGCTAGAAACAAAGATGGTTTAGGAAAAAGAAGTCGATTGTTGAGAGAAACTATCTTGGCTTGTGGTAAATTTTCCTGTGGATATGCCATGTGTCTCTTGTGCTCCTGTACATTTTGCTGGGCCTTGAACTCTTTTTAAACTGGGCCATTTCTGAGTGTTATGTTTGCAGGGAGCAACCCTGAAGGATGAGACAATATCTCCCTTTGGGACAAAGAGTAGGCTTGCTTATTGTGTGCTATAAAGTGCTGGATTCCTCAGGTTCATTGTTGTTTTCCTGTAATGCAAGCTGCTATATGCATAGGCATCTATCTGGGCCTATTCACATCACCCATGAGACTTAGGGTCAAGAAGAACTGTCAGCATGGTCTTAATGCCTGCTGTGCCAGGAATAATAAAGTCTTTTCTCTCTGACTCAGAAGTGTTGTCTTTTGCCAGCATCCATGAAAAAATAGAAGGCTAATTACTGGTGAAGGCCTAAATCCCTCAGAGAGAATTAAGACAAGGATATCTACTCTCATTATTTCTATTAAACATTATATGGGAGATTCTAGCTAGTGCAATGAGATAAGAAAAGGAAATAAGAGGCATGCAATTTGAAAAGAAATAAGTAAAACTATTTTTATTCAGAGACAACAAAATTATGTAGAAAATGTGAAGGAATCTACAAAATAGTTACTGGAAATAGTGGGTTTAATGGCATCATAGAGTACAGTATACAAAAATCAAAAATGTATGTCAGTAATAAATAACTGGAAATTAAAATTAAAGAATTACTTAAAATAGGCCAGGCACAGTGGCTCACACCTGTAATCCCAGCACTTTGGGAGGCCAAGGTGGGTAGATAAATTATATAAAATAGCATCAAAATGAAGTAAGTACGAATAAGTTTTAGAAAACTGTATGTAAAACTTGTGAACTAAATATTATAAAACATGCTTAAAATAGAAAGATATCTTGGGTTCCTATATTGGAAGGAATTAATATTGTTAAAATGTCAATACTCTCCAAAGTGACCGACAGATACAATATAATCCCTATGAAAATCCCAGCGGTATTTTTTTTTCAGAAATAGAAAAATGCATTCTAAAATTCGTATAGAATATCAAGGAACTCAAATAGACAAATCTTGGAAAAGAACAAATTTGGATGTCTCACACTGCCTGATTTCAAAACTTATAAACTACAGTAATGCAAAGAGTGGTGCTGGCATAAAGATAGACATACAGACCAGTGGAATGGAATAGAGAACCTAGAAATCAACCCATACACATATGGTCTAATGATTTTCCATGATGATGCTGAGATCTTTCGCTAGGGAAAGCACAATATTTTAACACATTGTTTTGGGAGAACTAGATACATGTATTGCAAAAGCATGAAGTTAGACCCTTACTGCTATGATTGGAATGTTTTCATCTCCTCCAGAATTTATGTTGAAACTTAATCACCAGTGTGAAGGTATTAAGAGTTAGGGCTTTAAAGAGGTGACTGAGTCATGGGGACAGAGCCCCCATGGATGGGATTATGATAGGGTTTGAGGGAATGGGTGTGCTTCTGTTCCACTCTTCTGCCAGTGAGGATACTGCATTCCTCCTCTCTGGGGGATGCATCAACAAGGAGCCGTCTTGGAAGCAAAGAGAGCAGCCCTCACCAACCCTGAACCTGCAGGTGACTTGATCATAGACTTTGCAGGCTTCAGAACTGTGAGAAATACATTTCTGGTGTTTATAAATTACTCATTTTGTGGTATTTTGTTATAGCAGCACAAGTGGACTAAGACATTTACCTTATATTATATACAAAAATTAACTCAAAAGTGATCAAAGACCCAAACATAAGAGCTAAAACTATAAGAACATAGATATGCTCATAGAAGAAAACAGAAGGAAAGCTCATGAGGAGTTTCATTAGATTTAGTAATGACTTCTTGGATATGACACCAAAACATAGATAATAAAAGAAAAATAAATTGAACCGATTGAAATTAAAAACTTCGGTGCATCAAAGGACACAATCAAGATTGAAAAGTATCCTAAGAATGGCCAAAAATATTTGCAAATCATATATCTGTTAAGCAGCTAATATCCAGAAAATGTAAAGAACTCCTACAATTTAACAGAAATACAAACAACCCAGTTAAAAAATGGGCAAAGGACTTGAGTAGACATTTCTGTCAAGATACACAAATCATTTTGTATAAGGCACAAGCAACAAAAGCATAAATAGATAAATGGTGTTACATCAAGCTACAAAGCTCTGCACAGCAAAGGAAACAGTGAAGTGAAGAGACAACCTACAAAATGGGAGAAAATATTTGCGAGCTATTTATCTGACAAGGGATTAATAACCAGAATATGGAAGGAACTCAGACAACTCAATTACAAGAAAAAAATCTGATTTTAAAATGGGCAAAATACCTGAATAGACGTTTTTCAAAAGAAGACATACAAATGGCCAACAGATATATGAAAAAATGCTCAATATCACTAATCATCAGGGAAATGCAAATTGAAACCACAATGAGCTATCACATTACAGCTGTTAGAATGGCTATTATCAAAAAGACAAAAAATAATAAATGTTGGGATTGTTGGATAATATGGTAGTTCTATTTCTAGTTTTTTTGAGGAATCTCCACACGTTTCTTTAACAGCTGTACTCCTTTATAGCCTTAGCAGCACTGTATGAGTGTTTATTTCACTTCAGTCAGAATGGCTATTATCAAAAGACAAAAGATAAGTTTTGGCAAGCATATGGAGGAAGGGAAATGCTTACACAATATTGGTAGGAATAGAAAGTAGTAAGTAGTACAGCCATTATGGAAAGTAGTATGAAGGTTCCTCTACAAACTAAAAATAGAACTAATATATGATCCAGCAGTCCCGCTGCTGGCTGTATATCCAAGAGAAAGAGTATCAGTTTATTGAAGAAGTAATCTGCACTCCTGTGTTTATTGCCACACCAGTCACGATAATCAAGATGTGGAATCAACCTAAGTGTCCATCAGTGGGTGGACAGAAAATGTGGTGTATATATATACAAAAGAAAATATTCAGCCATAAAAAGAATGAAATTCTGTCATTTTCTGCAACATGGATGGAACTGGAGGTCATTATATGAAGGGAAATAAACCAAGCACAGAAAGACAAATATCGCATGTTCTCACTCGTATGTGAGAGCTCTTAAAAAAGTGAATCTCATAGAGATAGAGAGTGGAATGGTAGTTACTAGAGGCTTGGAAGGGAAATGGGGAGAGAGGAGATGAAAGAGACTGGTTAATGGGTACAAAAATACAGTTAGATAGAAGGAATAAATTCCAGTATTTGATAGTATAGTATGGAAATTATAGTTAATAATTTATCGTGTATTTCAAAAAAGCTAGAAATAAAATTGTAATGTTCCAAGCACAAAAAAAGATAAATATTTAAGATGACGGATATCCCAATTAACCTGATTTTATTATTACACATTGTATACAAGTATCAAAAAACAGCACATGTACACCCCAGTTGTTACAATTATGATACAACAATGCAAAAGTACGACAAAAATTTAAAAAGAAGGTGTCCAGGTCATCAGCAAGCACTCAAGTAGATGGTCAACATTGGCCGGTGCTGTGGCTCCCACGTATCAGCCCAGCACTTTGGGAGGCCGAAGTGGGCAGATTGCTTGAGTCCAGGAGTTCAAGACCAGCCAGGGCAACGTGGCAAAACCCCCTCTCTACTAAAAATGCAAAAATTAGCCAGGCGTGGTAGCACACACCTGTAGTCTCAGCTGCTTGGGACGCTCAGGTGGAAGGAGCAAGACTCTGTCTCCAAAAAAAAAAATAAAAGATGCTCAACGTCAGTAATCATTTGGGACGTGCAATGGAAAGTACAATGAGATACCACCTTATACCCACTAGGATGGATGCTGTTTTAAAAAAAAAAAAGGTAAAGAAAAAGAAAATAGCAGTGTTGGCAAGAATGTAGAGAAATTGGGACCCTTGTGCATTGATGTATAATTGTTTAGCCATGGTAGAAAACCATGGCTAAAGATGGTTTTAAAAAAAATTTTAAATATAGTTACCATATGATCTAGCAATTTCACTTCTGGTAATTGGAAGCAGGGTGTCAAAGTGATATTTGTATATCCATGTTCATAGCAGTATTATTTATAATAGCTAAAAGGTGTAAACAACCCAAGTGCCAATAGACAGACAAATGGGTAAAGAAAATGTGATGTATACATGCAATGGAATATTATTCAGTCTTAAACAGGAAGGGAATTCTGACATATACTACAGCGTGGATAAACCTTGAAGACATTATACTAAGTGAAATAAGCTGACCACATAAAGATATTTCTGTATGATTCTGCTTCTGTGAAGTACCTCGAGTAGTCAAATTTATAAAGACAGAAAGTAAAGTGGTAGCTGCCAGGGGCTGAGAAGCGGGGATGTGGGGAATTGTTCAATGAGTATAGAGTTTTGGTTTTGCAAGGTGAAGAATTCTGGAGATTAGTTGCACAACAATGTGAATGTACTTAGCAGCACTGAACTGTACACTTAAAAATGGTTAAGATGGTAAATTTTGTCATGTGTATCTTCCCTCAATAAAAAAATTTGCAGAAATTGTATATAAATGATGTCAAAATAGTGTTTCTGATCTAACAATTGATCCGCTCTGATGATAGTTTTAAATTTTAAGCAGCTTTAAAAGGCAAACTTTAACTCAAACTTGTTAGTACAGTTTTCATCTTTAAATAAATATTTTTTTCCAATCATAAACTAGAGCTGGGCTTGGGAGAAATATTATAACTTAGTGTGAGTCTGTGAAAGCATCACGAAGTTCAAAGAGGTCTGACTTGGTATCTATGTGGTAATGCTTTGTTTGAATGTTGATATTTCATAAAGGATTTACTTTACATTTTATCTTCCTACTTCTCATAGGCCTAGGTCTGTGTAACGAATTGAGCGTCACCAGTTGGATGGAGTTAAGAGCCAAACGAACAACATTGTGCCATATACAAGTTTTATTTCAAAAGGAGATTTAAATTTTTATACAGTTTCTGCCAAAAGAGAGATTCCAAATTAATTTTTGTTTATGCAAAGTCCATATGTTGTTTTCCACAGTCTCAGAAGGAGTGCAAATTGACAGATTCCCGCATCTGTATCTCATGCGGTACATATGTATCATCGCTACCACTCACTTATTTCCTGCCAGGTTTTTAGCAATTGTATTTTAAAAGAAAACCTATGGAAAGGTAGCAGAAAACAAATGGGTAGTAGGATGTATGTCAGCTGGTTCTTCCCTAACTATAGAAACCCTTGAAATAAGGCAAAAAACTTGCGTTAACATGGAAGGGGAAGGAAAGATTGGGCAGCAGGAAATGAAGGGGCCATGGAAGGAGCAGTGGGCCCTCCTGAGACACTTGTCTGCTTTATAATTTTTTCCATTCTGACTGTGGGAGGTATTACTGTAATACTTTCCTAGATGTAGCAGCTGCTCAATAAATGTTGACTCTTTTTTTTTTTTTGAGACAGAGTCTCCCTCCGTTGCTGAGGCTGGAGTTCAGTGGCATGATCTCGGCTCTCTGCAGCCTTTGCCTCCCAGCTTCAAGCAATTCTCCTGCCTCAGCCTCCTGAGTAGCTGGGATTACAAGCGCCTGCCACCATGCCCAGCTAATTTTTGTATTTTTAGTAGAGATGGGATTTCACCATGTTGGCCAGGCTGGTCTTGAACCCCTGACTTCAAGTGATCCCTCTGCCTTGGCCTCCCCAAGTGCTGGGATTACAGGCATGAACCACTGCTCCTGGCCAAATGTTGACTCCTTTTAATGAGTGCTTAATACCTATCGGAAGAAGAAATTACATGTTGGAGTTAAGAGTTGTGTTTTTAGCCTTTTAACTTGAGTTAGACACTGATGATTAGTAATTTTTTGTTCCTCCCAACTTTCTTCTATATTCCCTCTCCTTCAAAAAAAAGCAAAAGAAGCTTGTTCTTCCCATTTTTCTTAAAATGAATTTAAAATTTTACCATCTCTATATATCTATGTGAATATATATTTATAAGTCCCACTTCTATAAAGCAGTATTTGATTTGGTACCTATGGATAACCATTAGCCTAATATTGTCATAATTACAATTCAATTAAATTTATAACCTGATTTGTTTCACTAGTTGTGAAGTAACTATGCATTTGTTGGCATTCTGGTTTAAAAAGTTTGCTTGAACCAATCTCTCTAAATTTACAGAACAGAGTTCTTACAAACGTCTGATTATTTTAAAATTATATTGTTTCTGTATCATTGCTTGTTATTTTCTTAATAGAACTGAAAACTTTTTTGATTTTATGAATATTTATAGTTTGATTTGTGTAAATTCATTAGTTTTAGGTCACAACAAGAAATGTTTTATCTTTCAAATTTAATTTAATTTTTATTTTATTTTAAACTTTTATGTTCGGGGGTACATGTGCAGGTTTATTACCTGGATATACTATGGGATGCTGAGGTTTGGAGTGTGAGTGATCCTGTCATCCAGGTGCTGAACACAGTACCCAAGAGTTAATTTTTAACCCCTCCCCTCGCCCATCTAGTAGTCCTCAGTGTCCGATGTTCCCATCTTTATGTCCATGAGTACCCGATGTTTAGCTCCCACTTACAAATAAGAACAAGCAGTATTTGATTTTCTGTTCCTGCATTAATTTGCTTAGGATAAATGGCATCCAGCTGCATCCATGTTGCTGCAAAGGACATGATTTCATTCTTGTTTATGGCTGCAGAGTATTCCATGGTGTATATGTACCACATTTTCTTTATCTGATCCACCATTGATGGGCACCTGGGTTGATTCCATGTTTTTGCCATGTGACAAGTAATTTTTGAGAGACTTCAAATTTAATTCAGATCCCCTTTATGTGGTAAGCTTTTCAGTCACTCCAGATTTGCCTGTTCTCTCCTGGCAATGAATTTCAGTGACTTTTACTCAATAATGTCATGCATTGCACATTCTGCAAGGATTAGTGGAATTGGCAAATATTAATAAAATGCTACCCTACTAGAAGCTAATGTTTCTGTTACCTGACTGAGGACCCTTTCAAGGTGGAGGTATCGTCATTTGAGGTAGGGTTGAGGGAACCACATGAGAAAGGAAAACGTACAAAGATTATTCAGGAACCAGTGAGTTTGATCATAGGAGAAGAAAGAGTCCTGCACACATGGGCTTCTGTGTCGGAAGATGATTCTGTTTTTCTTTAACACATGATTGGTGGTTCACCTGGGTTTAGAATTCTAGGTGGGAAGCCATTTATCTCTCAGAACATTGAAGGCATTGTTCCACTGCCTTCTAGCTTCCAGAACTGGGAAATCCTTTACAAGCTGGATCTTTGTATAATACCTTTCCCTCGGGGGCTCTCGGAATCTTCTCTTTTCCTTGGGAATTTGAAACTTCACAGTGAAATTCATGTGGGTTTATTTTCATCCATTGTGTGGGCTTTTTGTATCCCCTTTCAGTCTTGGGTTCTGGGAAATTGTCTTGAATTAGCTCTTCCTTCTGTTTTCTCTGGTCTTTCTTTTTGGAATCATTATTATTTGGATGTTGGACCTCTTCCACTTATTGTGTAATTTTCCTATCCTTCTACCTCCCCCATTTTTCATCTTTTTGTCTTTTCATTCACACACAAGAGAACATGAACACCACTGAAGCCGACTGGAATCTCTGTGTCGGTTCAGTGGGGCGACTTGTCAACTGTGTCTGTCACTGCTTAATCAAACTAGTCATTTTGTTAGTAACCCCTGTTATCAGCATTTTTGAAGTTTTTTCTCTCAAATTTGTCAGATCTCCAAAGAAGACTCATCCAGTAGAAAGTTGTAGCCCCAGATGCTGGCAACTGCAAGCCCATTGAACAGGAAGTCTAGGGAGCTCTGACTAATAACATGTAAAATTTGTGTAACACTCCTGTTTTCAGTAATATATTTTTGCCCTCAGTTATTTTTGGGTCTTCTATTCCAGACATTCTCTGCTGGACTCTCTCCAGAATAAACCTCCAGCCTTATTCCCGGGTAGGGGAAGGCAGTTCTAGCTATCCAGAAGTAAAAAATTGGGAGTGAGTTGCAAGGGGCTATGTAGGAGGAGGAAGGAGCATTAGTGATTCTAAAATACATTTTCACCGAGTCCTTGTTAGCTTCATTGTCACTGTGGCATCCAGAGGTACATGGTGCTACCAGTTTTTGAGCCATTTGAGGATTGTTTGTTCAAGTCAGTTGATTTTCAACCCTATATCTGCCTTCTGGTTGGCTAAGTCAATTCTCAGCCGTCCATCTGCTTTATATCTTACAAAATTTTGCAGTTCTTGTCTTCCCTCCCATTTTGTTTTCCTTTCAGTTTTGTGCATTTTTTAGAAATCTTTCTATAATTTTGAAGTACTGGGGATGAGTAAAGCTAAAAGCGTATGCTCATTAATGCATTTTTTCATTACAAATTTGAGAAATTAAAACTTTACAGAGATGATAAAATAATTAATATTATAAATTAAAAATTAAAAATTAAGCCAGGGCACAGTGCCTCATGCCTGTAATCTCAGCACTTTGGGAGGTCAGGGTGGGCAGATTACTGGAGGCCAGGAGTTCAAGACCAGCCTGGCCAACATGCCGAAACCCTGTCTCTACTAAAAATACAAAAATTAGCTGGGTGTTGTTGTGCATGCCTGTGGTTCCGGCTACTTGGGAGGCTGAGGCATGAGAATCACTTGAACCCAGGAGGCAGAGGTTGCAGCAAGCCAAGATCATGCCACGGCACTTCAGCCTGGGCAGCAGAGTAAGACTCTGTCTAAAAAAAATAATAAATTAATACTTAAAAGCTTGTTAATGTGTAGTGACACTTGTATCATATTTTAAAAGCCATTCCTTTTGATGACACCCCCAAAATCAATCAAAAGATTCTTAAATATTTGATTCTTCAAGTTTTTATTTTCTTTACATTTTTAATGTAATGCTGGTCTCTTTGTGATCTAAATGATGCAGTGAATATTTCATAAATACAAATAATTTAATCTTAAATTTGTTATTACTATGTATTTATAAAGTGAATTATATTAAAAATCCATTAACAACTGTTTGAGTGCATCTTTGTGCTAATGCTATAACGTCATTATATTTTTAAGCTATAATCACTTCTGAGTTACTCTTAGTTGAGAAAAATAATTTTTATTATGAAAGGGCACATTCCAGAAGTATACTGGAGTGCATAAGGAGTTACCAATTTTCTTTTTGCAAAAATGACAAATTCATAGGAAACATGATTAAATGCTAAATTCTATATTAGAGTTAATTGCTCTAGAAGGTCACAGAGAAATCAGTGTGGGCCAGGACAGCAAGTGGATAGTTCATCTCTGCTTGTGTAGCCTTTTGTCAAAAACGCATCTTGAAAACTGGGCTCCTCATCTTCTCACCCACACTGATCCATAGAGTCAGGTTTTCGAGTCACCCTACAGGTGCTCCGTTCGCTGGCGCTTTCTGGCTGATTTCATCCCGTCCTGCTTGTGTTTCTCTGCCTTGTTCCTCATTATCAAGGCTTGTTGATTCTTCCTTTGTGATATGTCTCAGTTTGTCCATTCAACTCTCGTGCCTCAGCATGTTTATTTAAGCATGTACTGTGTGCTAGAGGTTGTGCAGATGTTGTCCTGAATAAGGGCCCTGTAGGAGCCTGCATCCCTTCATGTGTGCAGTGGACACAGACATTGACATTGTCAGGAAAGAAGTAGAGTGTGCTAGGAAAGTGTTCACACTGCATTTGTGGCAGCATGGAAGATTGATGCTGAACCCGCCTAGAGAGAAGACCTGAGAGCGCTGGGAATATTTGGGCATAGTTTAGTGTTGCGGAAGTGTGAATGATGGGCTGAGACCGTCGTCACTGCAGGTGAAGCAGCACTGGTGGTGCACAACGGTAAAGGCTTGAAAGCTGTGTGACCCATTCGGCAAGTATTTTTTGTGTGCCAGCTATGGGATAGGCAACTATTTTGCAACTGAATGCAGCGGTGAAGAAGGCATATGAAAATCATAAATATGATAAATAAATTGACTGGGTAGTGTGTCTGAGGGTGAAATGTGCTTTGGAAAACGATAAAGCAAGATGATGGAGTTGGGAACTTGGGCCCTAAGCTGGGGTTGAAGGATATTTACCCCGTACTCTACAGAGCCCTGAGGGCTGCAGAGGTGCTTCTGGGGTCTAGAAGAATTGTTCTAAATTTTGTTTGTAAATATGCCTTAAAACGTTTCATAAACAGTAATGAAAAACAGCATGAGGAAACAAATATTGGGAAAATTGACACATTAGATCTGGGGTCCCCAACCCCTGGGCCACCAGTCCATGGCCCATTAGGAATCAGGCCACACAGTAGGAGGTGACTGGGGGGCAAGTGAGCGAAGCTTCATTTGCATTTACAGTTTCTCCCCACTGCTCTCATTACCACCTGAGCTCCGCCTCCCATCAGATCTGCAGCCGCATTACAGTCTCATAGGAGTGCAAACCCTGCTGGGAACAGCACATGCAAGGGATCTAGGTTGTGGCTCCTCGTGAGAATCTAATGCCTGATGATCTGTCACTGTCTCCCATCACTCTCAGATGAGACCGTCTAGTTGCAGGAAAACAGGCTCAGGGCTCCCACTGAGTCTACATTATGGTGAGTTATATAATTATTTTATTATGTATTACAATGTACTAATAATAAAAATAAAGTGCACAATAAATGTAATGTGCTTGAATCATCCATGGAAAAATTGTCTTTCACAAAACCGGCCCCTGGTCCTAAAAGTCTGGGGACTCCTGCATTAGATACCACCAACATATTAACTGGTGCCACCATGGTAGCTTATGTTTGGAAAAAGGCGTGGATTTTAAAACAACTTTGTTTTATTAATTAACTTCGTAATGCATAATTTTGCCCATGTAAACCTAAAGTTGAAGTTACATTAATAAAACATCTCATGTACATTTTTTATGTATTGAGAAGCTACTGCTAAAATTATTGGACACCCACCTTATGGGAATTCAAGCCACCTTGCTCTTGGATTATCATAGTCACCCTCAGCACCTTCACACTTTCTCCTTCTAATCTCTTTTGCATACCATTGCTAGAGTTAATCTTGTTAAAACATTAAATCTTTTAATTAAATGCTTGAAACTTAAACTCTATGGTGGCAGCAAGTGGAATTGTTAGTTACAGTTCTGCCACACAGAATGCTCTGTGACCTTAAACAAGTTTTTGTTCTCTCATCTGTAAGAATCTTTTTTGCTCCCAGTTTTTTCTCCCGTACCTTTGCCTGCTAGCTGTTGATGGTCTTTGTAATCTGTCTCTAGCTTCTCCGTCCAGGACCCCCTGACCCACCAATCTCTACCTTTATCCTCTGCTCTAGCATGACCACTCTCTCCACTCTCATCTCTTTCCTTCCGCGGTGCACATACCACTGGCTGATTAATTGTGCTCTGCATAGATTCATGTTATTTCTCCAGCCCAGACTGGCCTCTTTAGCTCACTGACTTACATTCTGCATAACCTTTAAAAATAGTCTTCTAGAACTTGTGGTTAAAGGAAATTTATTGGAAGAACAGTAACAGCACCAAATGATACAACATTAAGGCAGATTGAGAACTAGAAATAAACCATGTTGGATTGTTGAAAGCTGTGCTGTCTAGTACAGTAGCCACTAGCTACATGTGGCTATTTAAATTAAAATCAATTAAAATGTCATACAAGGAAAAACTCAGTTTCTAATTCTTACCAGTCACAGCTCAGTGGTTCCATTTGACTAGTGGCTACGCTATCAGTGAGGACAGAGAACATTACCATCATTGCAGAAAGGTTTGTTGGACAGTGCTGGTCATGGGTGACTTGATTGTTTTGGGGACTTCTGGAGGAGAAAGAATATATTTACTGATGGTCCAGAAGGAAATGTTTGATAAAGAAATGGAGGTGGGGAGTATAGACAGTTGATTCTAGAGGTCTGATAGTGGCAAGAAGGAGCGACAGGGGAAAAGGTAATGTCCAAGTTAAAAGAGGTGTGTATGTGTGTGTGTATGTGTGTGTGTGAGAGAGAGAGAGAGAGAGAGAGAGAACATTTTAAAAGACAAAGTTGTGGCAGTGGAAAGACTGGATCTGTTGTAGACATTGGAAGAAGAGTGCGGAGGAGGAGGAGGCATATTGGATGTCAGGAAAACAAGTGAGACAGGATGTTGAGATAGGTCTCATTCTGTCTCAGTGTTGGCTGAGGCCCCAAAACATTACCAAGAAAACGATAAGTGGCAATGACATCACATTCCTTAGTGAAGGTTTCTAACCCTTAGTCCAGCATCTCGATGGTGTGATTGAAGTCCCAGAGACCAAGGTGGGGGCTGGGGAGGCAGGAAGGAGAGGGATGATTCCGCCTCACCTCAAGCTGAGTGAGGGAGTTGCAAGGAGACTGACTCTCTTGACTTGCTCTGTGTCCTCTGGAGGCTATGGAGACACTAAACCTGCTAACCCTGAACTAGAAAAGTTTAGAGGTCAAACATCTGCTGGGGCTACACCTGCCTGGCTGCCTGCAGAGCAAAGAGGCGGCTGCACTGGGAGCCAGCTGTGCTTTTGCTAATACAGCAGCAGGATCTGCTGTCCAGGGGCCAGGAGAAGCCTTGTGGCCTTTTAAAAACTGGCCCACCCAAGAGCCCTTCCTGCCAATGGACAATGTGGCCTTGGCAGTGGAGGCTGGATGTGTGCCCAGCAGACGCAGATGTTGGAGTGTGGGCAGCACTCTAAGTAACCACCTGCTTGGATTCTGACCACCTGCTTGGACCCTGGGAGCTGCAGACACTCTTTCCAGCAGGAAAATGTCTGCAGAATGAATGAAGAAGCCCCATTTGAGGAGCAGACACTGCCTAGTGAATTAAAGGAAGGAGCTGACTGATTCAGGAGAAGCCTGCTGTGCCTGGAATACCCCAGATGGGGGTGAGGAGAGTCTTAACTTTGAGTAGGGTTTGGAGTTGGGGCCTGGGTGATTTCCTTACTGAAATGTAAATTGTTTTTGTGACTAGAGGTGACCAGAGAGCTTCAGATTTTTTATGAATGACTGGGAAAGCCTTGGAACAGAGCTCATGCAGGACAGGAAATGAATAGGCTTCTGAATGACTTTAGGTGCCTGGAGAAAGCATAGCTTTTTACTGCTTTTACTCTGTGGGGTCCTACTTATTTGGGACAATGGCTATACTGATTTGGTGTTTGATGAGAGTACAGAATGTTTAGAAAAGCTCTGAGAGATGTGTTGAGAATTAAGAAGTGAAGAGCCTGACTGAAGAGAAGCAGCAGGAATTAAGTGAACTGGTCACATGAGATTTTTTGCCTCTTTCCAGGAGAAGTCTGCAGCCTGGGATCAGAAGACTGTTGTATATTTATTTGGGGTTATAGTGTGGGTAACTGGAGGCCTCATGGTTTTGTGGATTGTCATTTTAAAGAAGAGTAAGGCGAATGGAGAATGCTACTTTAACGCAGCAGGGTTTCCTGCTGCATGTGATGGTGTGGGAGCCCTTTGATGTCATTAGGGTGGTGGTAATTAAACACATTTCTTCCATATGAAATGATTGGGATAGGGAGTAGTAGGGAGTATTAGTATTGCATTTCTGTTTAATTTCTAGCATGTTTTATTTATTATGTACATTATATGGGGACTCTTGTTATGTTTTGTTAGGATGCCGTCAGCTGCAGCTAACAAAAAACCCCACATCATGTTGGCGAAGCACCTGGACACAGGCCGGCCCTGACTCACTTCCCTCTGCGATTCTCAAGGCTCTGCTCTCCTGCATTAGTGGTATCCTTAGCAAAGTGCCTGAAGCAGTTCCAGGTGTCACATCCAGACAGCAGACAGAAAAAGGGTCTCTCTTGCTGTGCACCAAATGCAGTCCCCTATGATACCTCTACTCACCTCTGATTGGCTGGAACTGGGTCACATCTCACCTCTGAACTAATTACTAATGGCAAGGGGAAAGGAATCCTCATAAGCAGTTTATTAAACTAATTAATACGTACTTACTAGAGCCAGGAATAGAGTCAGCATTCCCTAAGCACATGACTTGGAGAGAAGGAGTAGATACCTAAACCAAATCAGGGCTGGGTTAGGAAGGAGGGGAAATGGATGTTGGGTAGTCTTGCAACTCTTCCTAGAATTATATAGAGTGACTAATATAACTAATCAAAAATGACTGATTACAGATGAGATGGTAGGAACATATTAATAGTATATGTAGACTAACCAGCTGTGAGAAACCTCTGAAATACAGTGGCTTAAAGAACTTAAGCATTTATTTCTCTCTCACTAGTAACAGTTCAGAGGTATGTGATCCTAAGCTAGTGGGATGCCTCTAATATAGCTTAAATATTAGAGTTGTGAAGTTGTAATAACAAATAAATGGCCCAAATTCAGGAACTCAAACAACAAAGGCATTTCTCTTTTATATCCCTGTCCAAGGAAAGCTGCGGAAGTGAGTATCTCTGTTGGATGGGACTGTTGAAGGGCCCAGGTTCCTCCCATGTTGTTTCTTTGCCATCTCCTCAGGGCATTGTCCTTGCTCTGTGGCCAAAACTGGGCCACCACTTCCAGGTTCCAGCTAGAAAGTGGAAAAGATGGACATGGAGGAGATAGACCAGTTTCTAAAGGTCTAGGCCAAAGTGGCACCTATGACTGTTGCTCGCATTTCATTGGCAAGATCTTAGTGACGTGGGGGCTTCAAACTTCAAATAGCCTGGGATATGTAGTCTCACTGGGCAGTTTCCAATGTTAGTTGAGTCATCTCTGTTTCTGGCCAGCAGAAAGAAATAGAACCAGGTGTCTTTAAGAGGATGACTCTTAAGTTGCACCCCTCATTTCTGCTCACGTCCTGTTGGCCTAAACTCAGGAACTGGAGTGTGTAGCTGGGAGGGTAAGTACCAGGAAAAAGAATGGATTATGGTAGACCATTAGCTGTTTCTCTCACACAAAAATTTCTCTCTGCTCTGCATAGGGTCTTTGTATCCAGGGACTTGACTTATTAAAGGAAGTTTCATCTAATGCCTAAAGCTGGTAATTACTCATCATTGTTTGGCTGAATTTAGTGACTTGCCATTCTTCTACCATAGGGAAGAATGATATTAAGTAAAGCAATATTAGTAGACATTACAAACAAAAGTTTTTCCAAAATTCTTTTTATAAAATATGTGAACTTGGCCTTCTAAAACAACTTGTATAGTTGTATCATATATTTATGTACATATGTGTGTATGTATGTGTAGTTTTAAACTTTTATGACTGTCTTCGTCTGTTTAGTGTTGCTATAATAGAATACCTGAGATTGGGTAACTTATAATGAACAGAAATTGACTGGCTCACAGTTCTGGAGGCTGTGAAGTCCAGTAATCAAGGGGCTATCATCTGGTAAGAACTTTCTTGCTGTGACATCTCATGGCTAAAGACAGAAGGGCAAGAGAAGGCCCAGAGAGATAGACAGAAAGAAAGCAAGTGCACGAGGGGCTTAAACTCGTCCTTTTATAAGGAACCCCCTCTATGATAACAACATTCATTCATGAGGGCAGAGCCCACATGACCCAAACACCTCCCATTAGGTCCCACCTCCCAACACCACCACACCAGGGGTCAAGTTTTCAACACATGAATTGTGGGAGACACCATAGCAACGACCTAAGGTTTTATGTTTGATTTTTTTAAAAAGGCATCTTTTTGGGCTAGGTGCAGTGGCTCATGCCTGTAATCCCAGCACTTTGGGAGGCTGAGATGGGCGGATCATGAGGTCAAGAGATCAAGACCATCCTGGCCAACATGGTGAAACCCCACCTCTACTAAAAATATAAAAATTAGCTGGCTGTGGTGGCGTACACCTGGAGTCCCAGCTACTTGGGTGGCTGAGGCAGGAGAATTGCTTGAACCCAGGAGGGGGTGGTTGCAGTGAGCCAAGACTGGAGTTGCAGCTGCACTCCAGCTTGGCAGCAGAGTGGGACTCCATCTCAAAAAATAAAAAAAAGTCATCTTTTTTTTTTTTTAGAAATTAATATTTTATTTGCATTTTCTATTTCATATATCGTAAATTGTACTTTTTAAAATATATATATTTTATTGCAGTTTAGTTTCTGGGGTACATGTGCAGAACATGCAGGATTGTTGCATAGGTACATACATGGCAATATGGTTTGCTGCCTCCATCCCCCTGTCATGTTTATCTGGCATTTCTCCCCATGTTATCCCTCCCCAACTCCCCACCCCCTGCTGTCCCTCCCCTAGTAGCCCCCAACAGACCCCAGTGTGTGATGCTCCCCTCCCTGTGTCCATGTGTTCTCACTGTTCAATACCCGCCTATGAGTGAGAACATGCGGTGCTTGATTTTCTGTTCTTGTGTCGGTTTGCTGAGAATGATGTTTCCAGAGTCGTCTGTGTCCCTACAAATGACACGGACTCATAGTTTTTTATGGCTGCATAGTATTCCATGGTGTATATGTGCCACATTTTCCTTGTCCAGTCTATCATTGATGAGCATTTGGATTGGTTCCTGGTCTTTGCTATTGTAAACAGTGCTACAATGAATACACGTGTGCATGTGTCTTTATAACAGAACAATTTATAATCCTCTGGATATATACCCAGTAATGGGATTGCTGGGTCAAATGGAATTTCTATTTCTAGGTCCTTGAGGAATCACCACACTGTCTTCCACAATGGTTGAACTAATTTACACTCCCACCAATAGTGTAAAAGCGTTTCTATTTCTCCACATCCTCTCCAGCATCTGTTGTCTCCAGAATGTTTAATAATTGCCATTTTAACTGATGTGAGATGGTATCTCAATGTGGTTTTGATTTGCATTTCTCTAATGACTAGTGATGATGAGCATTTTTTCATATGTTTGTTGGCCTCATAAATGTATTCTTTTAAAAAGTGTCTGTTCATGTCTTTCACTCACTTTTGAATGGGTTTATTTGTTTTTTTCTTGTATATCTGTTTTAGTTCTTTGTAGATTCTGGATACTAGCCCTTTGTCAGATGGGTAGATTGCAAAAAGTTTTTCCCATTCTGTTGGTTGCCAGTTCACTCTAATGATTGTTTCTTTTGCTGTACAGAAGCTCTGGACTTTAATTAGATCCCATTTGTCTACTTTGGATTTTGTTGCCAATGCTTTTGGTGTTTTAGTCATGAAGTCGTTGCCTATGCCTATGTCCTGAATCATTTTGCCTAAGTTTTCTTCTAGGGTATTTATGGTGTTAGGTCTTATGTTTAAGTCTTTAATCCATCTGGAGTTAATTTTAGTGTAAGCTGTAAGGAAGGGATCCAGCTTCTGCTTTCTGCACAAGGCTAGCCAGTTATCCCAACACCATTTATTAAACAGGGAATCCTTTCCCCACTTGCTTGTTTTTGTCAGATTTGTCAAAGATGAGATGGTTGTAGATGTGTGACATTGTCTCCAAGGCCTCTCTTCTGTTCCATTGGTCTATATCACTGTTTTGGTACCAGTACCATGCTGTTTTGATTACTGTAGCCTTGTAGTATAGTTTGAAGTCAGGTAGCGTAATGCTTCTTTGTTCTTTTTGCTTAGAATTGACTTGGCTATGCGGGCTCTCTTTTGGTTCCATATGAAGTTTAAGGTGGTTTTTTCCAGTTCTGTGAAGAAGGTCATTGGTAGCTTGATGGGGATAGTGTTGAATCTATAAATTACTTTGGGCAGTATGGCCATTTTCACAATTTTGATTCTTCCTAACCATAAGCATGGAATGTTTCTCACTGCAACCTTCGCCTCCTTGGTTCAAGTGATTCTTCTGCCTCAGCCTTCTGAGTAGATGGGATTACAGGTGTGCACCATTATGCCTGGCCAGTTTTTGTATTTTTAGTAGAGATGGGGTTTTACCATATTGGCTAGGCTGATCTTGAACTCCTGACCTCAGATAATCCTCCCACTTTCGCCTCCCAAAGTGCTGGGATTATAGGCGTGAGCCACCACACCTGGCCTCAGGAATGTGTTTCTTAGGCATCTGGATGAAGTCATCTTTATTTGCCACGCCTTCCAAGTGAAAAGCACAGCAAGAATTCGAGTCCTGCCTGCCTCTGCATACCATCAGCAGAGGATGGCTGCACATGTGCAGAGCAGCATAGACAGTGAGAGTAACATGTGATACGGCCTCACGTTCAGGACATAGGGATATGTGAACTGAAGAGAGGGAAAGGAAATGTTTCATTTCATTCCAACAACGAAAAACATCCACTATTTTCAAGACAGCTGTCTTAGGTAGAGGGGAATATGGGTAGGATAAAGAAGAATAAAGTGAGTTGGATGCTCTAATGACTTTTGGGAGGTAGGGAGATAAAGTTAGCCTATCTTTTAAAGATTGAGTTGATATTTTGACCTGTTTTATGATTTACCTTCTCCTCATACTGTAATACAGATTTCAGAATTCATGTACCGCTGAAAATACTGAAAAATGAGAGAGAAAAGATAATCTTTGTGCATCACACTCCTGTGTATATCTATTGCATTTTACAAATGTGGCTCGGTTAGGACTGAGAACATGGAATTGCAAATGAGTGAGCTCTGCTTGAGTGACGTTTGGAAGAGTGGGTATTTAAGTCCAGCATTTAAGGGCAAGTCACGAGAGGAAAGGTCTGGGTGGGGGTGTGCATTCTGCACCTGCAAAAAGACACCCATATAAAGAACCCAAGATGGGAGGAAGATGTGTGTTCTGTTTGGCCAATGGCAGGTAAACCAGAATACAAGGAGCAGACACTGCAGGGACAGTGGGGATGGAAGTGATGTTTCAAGAGAGGGCTGTAGCAGCTGTGAAGATGAAACCAGTCAGAGGCCTTCTGTGCAGAATTAAAGGAATTAAAAGTCTTTGCTTTGTTCTGTGGTTGATGAACAACCAACAAAGATTTTGAGCACAGAAGTGACCAGATGAGATCTGCCTTAAGGAAGCAATTCTGGAGGGAGGGAGTATGGAGGACTAACTAGATAGGGGGCAAGTGTAAGGAAATACATCTGTTTTTCATGTTTCTGTCCATGTGATTGTCTTGTGAACACTGGGGGCTTTTGTCAGACTGTGGTGTTCAGTTGAGGCCTGCCCAAGTAAGGCAGCGCCACCCCCATCCCCGCCCCTAAGTATAGGAACAAGAACTGCAAGGACAGATCATAGACAGGTGAGCCCGAGGCCTCCGCTTCTTGGCTTTGGTGTGGAGACCTGCAGTGTGCTGTCTCTCTGAGTTTGTGCTCTTTGGCCATAGGGGACCACCTGGTTTTCCTCTGATGGGGGAGCTTAGACAGAAGGGCACTAGAGTCTCTCTTTGAGCTCAGAGGCATGGAGGACAAAAGGGATTTTGTTCTATTGTCTAAAATGGCACTTTCTGTCTACTTCGCTTTTCTTACTGCCAACCTTTAGAAAAGTCTCGTTTGAGTGTTCTGTGTCATCTCTGCTTTATTATGGGTCCTTAAGAGAAGAGCCATTTTTCACACTTGGGCCAAACTTAAAGGGGAACCAAATGAAAGGTTAGTGCTATGACAGGCAGGTGGTGTTTCCGGCCCTGCTCACCATCAGGAGGTTCTTCCTGGCGTGCTGGTCTTGGAAGCATTTCTTCATAGGAGGTCATTTCTATAACCTAGGTGAGAAATAACAAAGTCACAAGCATTAGGGCGCTGGGTGCAGGAGCAAAGAGGAAGACCAGTTTTCAGAAACATTTTGATGGCAGATTAATTTAAAGATGGGGAAAATAAAAGATAGTTTGGAAGTTCTGGGGTTGTGTGCTTAGGAAAATGACACTGCTGCTAGCAGATGAGGTCATAGGAGGAGTGGAATTGCCATGGAAAGGTGCCGAAATTCATATGGAGTTCTGTATAGAGTGACTTTTACCCAGTGCCACATAGTTAGCTACTACGTGGAATTAGAATCTAGGTTTTCTGAAGCCAAGCTAGTGTCTTTTCTATTATACTAAGACATATATTATATGAAATAAAATGTGCTTGGGTTTTAGGTGGTGATGGCATAGGCAGTTGTAAATGGAGCTGGAATGAAAATGAGAATAAGTATAGAAATTTATTTTAGGAATTATATATATATTTAGAGGAGATAATTGGAACTATGGGAAGAAGTTCATTCAGAGAGATTTGGCACATAGGCTTTAATTGGAAATAGCCAAGGGGTAGATTTCTTGCAAAGGAGGGAGTGGAAGCTATAATGCATGCAGTAAGGCTGAAGGAAAGGAAAGGACAGAGCAGAGAGAGGATTCTGATTTTTTTTAAAGCAGTTTTGTAGTAATGGAGAGGAAGGCATAGCTTGGGAGCTGGGACATAATCAAGAGGTGGTAAAAGTTGTTACTTTTTAAAATCAGATATGCCAAGGGGAAGGAATGGATGGAGAGAGAATGATTAGAGATGAAAGACAGAGGGAATGGTTCAATTTAGTTTACAAACGAATTGTAAGTACCACTGAGGTGATAGGCATAGTGCTGGGTGCTAAGGAGACAAAGATGAAGTAAACATGAACCTGTCTTGGGGACCTTTACTGTCTTAATAAAGGACAGGAGTGAGAGTAACACAAGACCAGCTGGTATTTACTGAGGACCTCGTGTCAGGAACCGTTGCAGATACTTTACATGCATTGACTCACTGAGTCCTCACAGCACCCCTCTGGTTTAGTCATTGTTGTTATCCATAAAGAAGCAGAAAGTCAGGCACAGAAACACTGAGTAATTTGCTCAAAGTCTTTAGTAACTAGTCAGCTGTGGAGCCAAGGTTTGAACCCAGGCTGTACCTCCGCACCTCTGTGCGTGATGGAGACAAACGACTATACCACAGTGCAAAGGTGGAAGTAAGAACAATATACAGAAGTAGCCTAAGGGAGGGAGGGCTTACATTTTTTTGGCAAATGATAGAGATAGTAAGATCTCAGAGGAGGAATGAATGGAAGACAGGATGGATCCAGTTGAAGGGGCACAGAGACATGCTGTCGTGACCAAAGTACAGAGCTCATGTGCAGGTGTGTGAGTGTGCATGTACTTGTGCGTGTGTGTATGCATGTTACTGTCTTTTTTCTAGTAATTTGCCCAGCCTTCATCTGTGACCATTTATTGGTTCCATCCTAATTATGGAGGATACTCACATTTGATTCTCTTCATTTCTGTGAACAATTATTAATAAGATATTTTTTAAAAATCTACTAGAACTGGGTTATTCTTTTTAGGGGTATCAGTCTTATCCATCAAAACCATCATTGGAGTGGAGCTTATGATATTAAATATACCATGTATATGTCTATCTGTTTATCTGTCTGTCTGTCTATCTGTCTATCTAATCAGTCTATCCGTGCAGAGAACTGGCAGATTTCTAACTGATTTCTAATTTCCAATGTAGTTGGGGCTCAGATATTCCTTGGGGAAAGAACTAGAGAATTTCAGAGGCAGATTATTGAAGATACAATTGAAATTCCAGAAAATAAGCCCATCTTTTGTATGGAATGCTGAGTAGCTCTTTCTGAGATAACTGTGTGTGGTGGATAGGAGACTCCTCGTTGTCTGTAGCACAGCAGTCAGATGCCTGCACTTCACCCTGTTTGCCATCCCACCCTTGACCTTACCACTGAACCCAGCTCCTCCTGCAGCCACGAACTGCATTCCAGGATAGGGGACATTGTCAGTGCTGCAGCCCTGTGAGACTCAGGTATGCTGTGAGGTTCTCTCATTTGCACATTAGTTATTCGTTAAAAAAAACAAACATGATATCTAGTGGTTTCTTTTAGATCACATCAAAATGTCGCCGCATCAAAATAGTTGTATCATTTTGGCCATGGGGGAAGTGGCTTCATCAAAACGTCGTGTGTGGGCAAAGGGATTGTCCTTGGATGTGAGTAGAGGCATTTGATAAGGAATAAGTAAATTCAGAATTTGAAGGATAATTATTTATTAATTTTACCAATTTACAACACAGTTACACATACTCCATTCACCAGTTACAGGGAAGGATTTGTGCAACTGTAAAAAAGCCCCATCTATGTTCACATTTGAGAAAGAAAATCCTGATCATTAGCATAACACCACTGCCACCTTGTGGTAATGCATGGTAGTTCATTATATTTTATGAAAAAACTGTATGTCTGGTATTTATATAGCATGTACCTTCTCCGTGTAGCAGTATGTTATAAAGTCACATACTTTTACCTAATATTAATTAGAAAAATACACTCAGTGGGGGGAGGGAGAGCATTAGGAAAACTACCTAATGCATGCTGGGCTTAACACTTAGGTGATGGGTTGAGAGGTACAGCAAACCACTATGGCACATGTTTACCTGTGCAAAAAACCTGCACATCCTGCACATGTACCCTGGAATCTAAAATAAAAATAACAATTAAAAAAAGGAAAATGCATTCAGAAACTGCTCTAAAGAAGGTACTTAGTAAAAAAGGAGAGCTTAATTTTAGAAATTAATAAATGTTCACAAAATAACTACAGTCTCAAGAAGGTAATTATATCATTGTAGATTTTCTCAAGAAAATTATAAGCCATTGTAAGGGACAAAGTACATTAGCAAT
This sequence comes from Plecturocebus donacophilus, assembly GCA_004027715.1. Taxonomy (NCBI): domain Eukaryota; kingdom Metazoa; phylum Chordata; class Mammalia; order Primates; family Pitheciidae; genus Plecturocebus; species Plecturocebus donacophilus. Next base: position 36,857 of record PVKP010010100.1, read on the forward strand.
CACTAGATGGTTTACTGATACAGAGGGTGATTCGAATATTTTGGATAGGCTGGGCACAGTGGCTCATGCCTGTAATGCCAGTACTTTGGGAGACTGAGGTGGGCAGATCTCTTGCAGTCAGGAGTTCAAGACCAGCCTCGGCCAACATGGTGAAACGCTGTCTCTACTAAAAATAAAAAAGTTAGCCTAGTGTGGTGACACATGCCTGTCGTCCCAGCTACTTGGGAGGCTGAGGCAAGAGAATCACTTGAACCCAGGAGGTGGAGGTTGCAGTGAGCTGAGATGGTGCCACTGCACTCCAGCCTGGGTAACAGTGAGACTCCATCTCAAAAAAAACCATATGTTGGATAATCTTCATTATTTTGCTTTAGAATGCATTAATGTATATTTAAATATAAATGTTCCAAATATTAGAGTTTATAGTATTTCAAACAATATAATTAACAGATTTTGAATATATCTAGAGATACTGGAATACTTCACTAGACACGGGGAAGCTTTCTTCTTTACATTCCTTGGGCGTATGTTCCCTTGATCAGGTCTCAAGGGGCAGAGCTAAACACTTCTCAGGTTTTCACAGGCTGCAGCATAACTAGCATTTGATGGGTTGAATTTCTTCCTTTCTGGACAGGGAAGAGGGCAGAGGAATTGTGGTGGAAAGCCATTTTTCTCCCTGGTTGAGCATGGCAGGATGGAATACTGCAGGCAGACCCACTGGAGAGCGAATGCTTCCCTGGGCTTCACACTGGCACATCCTGCATAGACAGTGAATGTTGCCAGCACACGCTGCACTGTGGCCAGACTACAGCTTTCTGTCCCATGGATGTCTCGGACAAGCAGAATCAGAATGTGTGTGTGTTTTATATGTAAATTAAAGTTACTTATAAAATTAAAAACAAAAACAATAGTTATATGTTTTTCAAGAATAAAAACAAGACTATTGTACAAACCTCTAGAATATTAAATGTCAAGATTTTATGTAAGGTTAAATGTCATTATAGGCAATGCATCATTTAGCCTTGTGGCTTTTTTTTTTTTTTTTGAGACAGAGTCTCGTTCTGTTGCCCAGGCTGGAGTGCCGTGGTGCAATCATAGCTCACTGTAGCCTTGACGTCCTGGGCTCAAGTGATCCTCTGGCCTTGGCCTCCCCAGTAGGTAGGACTACAGGAGTGAGCCACAGTGCCTGGCCCCGCGTGGCTTTGGAACCTGTTTCACAGAGCTGTAGAATTCCTCAGAGGCATCCTGGAATGGGGAGGCTGAGCTGCTTGGGTTCTGGATGGCCCGTTCGTTCACAGTACCTGGTCACATGTATTTGGGAAAAGCTCAGATGACCCTGACATGCCATACTGCTTGAGGACAGCTGCTTCTGGTGGCAGTTTATAAAAAGCGAAATGTTTTGTGATATTGTAAATGACTAATAACCCTCATCATCTGATTGCATTTTCATTAAATGTTGGTCCCCAAAACATCCCTCATCACCATTCTCCCATAAGTGGGGACATTATTCTCCGAAGCTCCCCTTGTTCCCACTGCAGTTCTTCCACTGCATTTGCTTTCCCAGAGCGGTCAGCATGACAGTGCAGGGATGAGACATATCACAAGAGTGGGAGGATAGCAGCTGAGGCCACTCTTCTCTGCCCCCCTTTTGAAATTTCCCAGCACAAAGGGTGGAGTACAGTACCTATGGTAGCTCTTATTCCCTTGTTGGAGATCGTATTCCAGTCTTCATCCGCAATTGGATCTGGCTTTTGTTTGGATGACAGTTGAGTATAGCTTGGTTTCTGGTGGGTGGCTAGCCCTGAAGAAGAAGGGAGAGCTGCAGTGAGCATGCCCAGTCATTAAACCTAAATTAGCTTCTCCCCCTACTCCTGGGTGGGGGCAGAGCTTCCTCAAATGTGTTTCAGGAAGATTTTGACACCAAATTTTTAAAATGCACAGAACCAGATAAGAGTAAGTGGTTACACTGAATGATATCAGTTAAAAGAAACAAAAGTGCAGAAATATACCTTTTAAAAGGGTTTATGCAAATTATTATATGTACAAGAGTGTCTTTTCAACCTGATAATTTCAGTCACCAAGAGAGATTTTAGTATGTGTGGGTTCCTATGCTCTACTCTAAACCACTTGAATCAAGGTGTGTTAATGTTTATCAAGGTCTTCCTGTAATGATCAGCCAGACTGTAGAGCAGCTGTCTTATTTAATAGAGCTTAGTGTCATGTGTGCATCCTTATTTAAAGACAGAGGCTTACATTTACTTTTAAGAAAGTAGGAAATTCATAGTGGGACAAAATTCACAAGGGGAAAGGAGGATGCCAGGCACAAAGCCAAAAGGGTCTGGAGTGAAAAGGAGCTGATAGGAAAGTTTTGAGGCTGACAGGGAAGCCAGGCTTGAAGCAATTTCACAGGTGGCCAATGAAGGTGGTTGGCAGACTGAATCAGAGAAAGAGCAAATGATTTCCCTTCCAGACCCACGAGAGGAGGAGCAGTCATCGCTCAGATACGAGTTCTGGCATGGCTGTGGGGATAGTTAGTTCTTATTTTATAATCACACAAAAATATTTAGAAGGGCAAATAAAAGGAAAAAGCAGTGTTATGATAGGAGACGCAATATGTTAAAAGGCAAACCTGCGGTGAAGATAGACTTTAGGATGGGGTAAGACGTGGGTCTGTGTGGTTTGCTTGGCACCTTTCAGGCTAAATTATGTTAACTTTAACTGGTGGATAAAATATGGAAGGACAGAAAATCTAACACCTTTTAATTTCACAGTCTACATATAGTAGTTGGTTTACACATTTTGTGGGTATAACTCTTCTGTAGACCGTTCCCTCTGCGAAGATAATATTAATGTGGACAAGATAGATGGCTTCCCCTAATAACAATGAAATGGTAGTGGATAAAAGTGGAATGGCTTTTAATTTGGGGGGGAGAAAAAGCCCAGAAGAGACAACATCTGATTGCTTATATTTGCCACAGGGACATTTGCAAATGAGAAGGAGATGACCTGCCACGAAGCAGGCACCTCTGGCTAGAGTTCTCAGAATGCTGCTGGTTCCTACCAAGGGTCTGCCTGAAGAGCTCCTAAAGATAGCTTTCTGTTCAGGTTTCCCTCAAAAGCCATCTCCGCTACTTTATCTGCATGTCAGTGTGCATTCATTCATTTGTTTAGTACATCATTACTAAGAGCCATTATCTGTGCCAGAAACTCTGGTGAGCGCTGGGGCTCCAGGGGTGACTAAGGTGGACGTGACCTCTGCTCTCACTGAGCACACAGGCTAGCTGGGGAGACAGACGTATTAGTTTGGGATGTATTGGAGTTTGAAGAGCTAGTGGCATCCAAGTGGAGTTATTCAGCAGTAATTCTAGTCACTTCCTAATTTTCACTGGTAAACAAGATAAGATTGGTGTGCTAAGCAGTAAAATAATATTACATAGCATGTTACAAACCATTAAATACAGTTTCATAATTGATTTTTGCTTTTATGCTTAAGGTTTGGAAACCTTTAGACATTTTCTTCATGTGGTTAAATTCGGGTTTTGCGCAGTAATTTATCCAAATAGAAGCATTGGGTCCTTGTCCAGGATTGTTATTTCTTTATGAACCTTGTAGCGATCCCTCTAAAAACACCTTTTCTTCAAAGTATAACCTACTCAAATAGTACCTTACTTCTGATACTTCATAGCATTTGGGAGTTTACAGTAGATATTTACTCATTATTTTGTCTCTTTCTGACAACTCCAAGGAATACAGGGCAGGTGATGTTTATTTATTTACAGATGGGGAAACTTAGGTTCATAGATACTATTACTTACTTGAAGTCACAGAGCTAGTAAATGGTGGAGGCAGAAGTGGAACCCAACCTGAGGGACTGTTTTTCAGGAGTCAGATCTATTTTTTTTTTTTTTTTAGGCTTCCTGCCAGTATATTTGACTTGCTGGAAAGAAAAATTGAATTGTTTTTTTCCATTGAATTTCTCCAGTTGTGATCAAAGAAAAAAGTCTTAATGCTTTAATTTCTTACTTTCTGTTTCCTGATTCCTCAACAAATTAGTTAACATGCATTAATCATTTTCTGCATATCAAACAGTTGGCTATATGTGAGATGGAAAAATAAAGGAGATATAGTTTTTGGCTATATGTGAGATGGAAAAATAAAGGAGATATAGTTTTTGTTACTGAGAAACTCAGTCTTATAGGAGTGACCCATACATAAAAATAAATCCCTATGCAGTGTGGTTAATGCTATAAATAATGCATGAGCATAGAGCTGTGGGTATACCAAGGATGTGATGGTGGCCTGAGCTGTGAAGGAGGATAGGATGAGGTGGGAGGTTTAGAAGAGGCAGTGGAGGATGATACTGAGTAGAAGGAAGAGCTGGTCAAAAAGCTTGGACACAGGGAAGTCTGGTGTATTTGGGGATTTTGAAGGACTTCTCTTTTACTTTACTGTTAGGGGAGCTTAGGGGGATTGCTGAAGATGGGGCTGTTAAGGAAGTTAGGGCACTTGTGGACAAAAGAGTCTTGTATGCTCAGCTAAGAGTTCTGGAATTATGTGGGGGATGGGCACACTTAGAACATATTGAACCAGAGTTTGGCAGGATCAGATTTTTAATTAAGAGATAATTTTGTCCACAGTGGGAAGAATGGACTAGTGGCAGGAAAAATTTATAGCCTGGAGAGCACTTAGTAAACCATTGAGTTCAAGAGAATTGGAGGAGCGTGAACTAAGGCAATAATAAGAGGGATGGAAAGGGATGGATTTAAGGAACAAAAACTTTTCCATAATAAATAATGCTTAGGATGAGGATTATTATGATGATTATATCTTGACATATCATGTTTTAAAGAATTACATATTCTTTTGTATCCATTGCCTCACATGTCATCATAGTGCATAGTGATATGCAGGTGTTATCTCCATTTCAGAAGTGAAAGTCTGTTAACCATAGAGGCTTAGTTTGACCATTAAAGATGGTCAGATAGGTTCATGATGTCGCAGATTTTGTACAAGCGCCCAAGAAAGCCAACACAGCTTTCCTGGAGTGTATATGACGAATAAGGAAATATATAGGACAAAGAAAAATTCTTTATTTGAGAGGACAGACTAGATAGTAGTTAAAAGAGATAGGAAAGAAGTGATAGAAATAAAATGTGGAGTATTGAAATCTCCCTGACCCACTTCTCCCATTACACCAAATTCCATTCCCTAGAAGAGAAGTGCAGGTCATACTGGGACATGACTGGTAGAAGCTAGAGGTTCTTCTGGAATTCTTGAAGGCATTTGTAAAAGACATGCATCATCACTGACCTTGGCACTTTACACACCTGTTGAATGCTCCTCTAAAAGCCAGCATCACATATGAAAATGTATACCAACTGGATAAACCAGGCAGTGCCTGAGTTTTCAAGGATTCTTAGCTTTATGAAAGGCTCATCCAAGGGCTGTGTTTAAAGTTGCATTCTCCTTGGGGCATTAAAGTGGTTTTCCATCTAAGCAGCTTCAACTTGTGACACAGAAGCATTTCTGAAATTTTAGGTGAAATCCAAGAGTACCCATGTGTATATGTAATTTAAAAGAGAAATTACTTTTATTTTCTTTAAGCAAAGGGCATGAAATGAGCAATTCTGCAGCTTTAAGACATTGGACTAAAAACAGTCTCAGAAAGCCAGCTAGATAAGAATTTATTCAACAATGATTTTTCAAAGTCAAGTTTATTGATGTTTTGCTTTTAATTTTTTTAAACTAGGTTATTGGATTCCAGATGGAGTCTATATGGCTTTACTGATTTTTCATGAGCGTCAGTGTTAAAATGCATGCTCTGAGTGAATAGACCCCCCCCCCTCAAAAAAAAGGCTTTGTGTGAGCAACAAGGCTGTTCATTCACCAGGGTGCGAGTGGGCTGAGTCCGAAAAGAGAGTCAGTGAAGGGTGGTGGAAGAGGAGTTGGTTTTATAGGTTGTGGGGAAGGCAGTGGAAAGCTACAGAAGTTACAGTTTAGGGCAGTTTTTTGCAAGCTGGGAGGGGGTCGTTGGTTTGCAAGCCGGGAGGGGGTCATAGAGTGCGGAGTCACAAGGTTGGCCACGGTTGGTTACAAAATCCAGTGGCCTTGTCAACTGAGGCCAGAATGAGAAATAGTAGAAGAATGTCTCAGGTTAGTTAGGTGCCGCAGGGGTTGTCTGTCCTTCCGTTTTTCATGATCTTCCAGCTACTTCAGGTTTTCTAATTGTGGAAGGCCTTCCAGAGGTGTATGTTCGGGTCATGGGGGTCACCATAGTGTCAATGGCGCCATCAGTCAGCCTAAAGGACCTTACAGTCAGATAGTACTAAACCATTAACTGCCAGATTATATGACTAAATAGCAGTTAATATAAATGCTTCTAAGCCCTTTTTGGGAGGAGGGGGAGTTTATGCCTTATCCTATAATTTGTGAAAAAAATAAAACTAAAATATACTTGCTTTTAACAGATTCTTAACTATAACAATTTCTTCCATTTGTTACTAACTTTAGTATTTTGGTTGAACATTAATATCGAACATAATAGCATGATTTTTCAAAAATGAATCTTTGCTTCTTCACTTGGTACACTCATTATTTTGAAATATTTGGAATCACGTGCTTTTTTCTTAACCACACTTTGATTATCTGATTATATTTGCTAGAGCTGTCACAAATTAATCACTTTTTGGTTATGCTTGTTCTTTTATAAGAAGTGTTTGTTTAGCCGTACATAAACAGAAGTTTATTTTGAGGATTCACTTTCATGTGAATAACTGCCTCCCAGCCAAATCTTTTTAATCACATCTCTTAGAGGAAGGAAATTTTTCCCTTTTCTTTTTTTTCTTCAAGAATTTCAAATTAACTGTTTGTATATTATAACTTAGAGAGATTTGTAAATTCTTGAAAGCAAGGGCTATGTCTTATATATCTTTATATATACACCATAGCCTCACACAGCACAGGAGATCAATCCATGCTTATGCAAGATTTGAAGAATGTAATAATTGTATAGAAAAAAACAAATTATTTGCTTTAAAATGACTTTATAAGGAACATCTCTAATGAGCAATGTTCTCATAAAAAATCAGGATAAATAGACATTTTTTGCCCCACTGCACGTATGCCTTTGACAATTGTGTCCATTTTCATACACATGAGAAGAAACAGCCTTAAATCTGCTGAACCCTGGAAACCATAAAAACATTTCCAGACTATGTTTCTTATTTATTCATTGATACTATTTCCCCTCAATCAGGGGCCCAGGGCTTTCCCATTTTCTGATTTTTTTGTTTTAAAATACATAGTTACTTTACATACCATTTTATACTGTCACTAAAAGTTGTTCAGATCAACTCAGCCAACATTTATTTATGGAGGCTCTGTGATGTGTTAGCTAACACCATAGATGGTGATGTTACAGAAATGAGTAGGATGCAGTCTTTGCTCTGGTGGGACCCTGAACATGTGGATGGATGCCATTCAGTGTCATCGGTGCTGTCACCCAGACAGGATGGACGTATTAGAGAGGCAGAGGTGGGCGTGGTGGCTTCTTCCTAGGGAGTCAAGGAAGCCTTCCCAGGGCCAGTGGTGCTGGATGAATGTTGAGATGAATAGATTTCAAGACAGACACATGGAGCAGAGGATATATAGGGCAGAGGAATGAGCCTGGGAGGGCAGGCCATGCGGTTAGCGGGCTGTGTAGGGACCTTCTATGGTACATGTAGGAGCTTGGACTTGATGTGGCAGGCAAAAGAAAATGAATGAAGGGCTTGAAGCAGTGGCATAATTTAATTAGATTTTCATTTTAGAAAATTACTCGCATAACCATGGGAGAATGAAGTAGGTTATTTACATTTCCTTAAAACAGTACTTTTAGAACATAAATAGACCAAGCATTAATTTTTCTTCCTCATTGCCTTAAACAGAACTTTACAAAAATCCCAATACACCCACTTCTGCCATGTGAATTTCCAAATGATTTGTTCTTTGGCCAAGATATATTTTTATAGCACTTTAATGTTCTGTGTTTAGGTTTAAGAATTATGGGCTGCCTACCTTGGGTGACACAGATGCTACATTACTCCCCCTAATTCCCCTTGGCAGTGACGGCAGGCTTCCCATATTTCTCCTCAAACCAACTTGAAATAGTACTGTATTGAATGGGCATGGCTGGGCTGCATATGTTAGGCATTTTTAGGAAAAGAAAGAAATTTGTATGTGAATGAATCTGAGCAAGTGTCTGAAGGAAGAGGAGTGCATTTAGAGTAACGATAGACTAGCATGATGCCACATGACAAAGCTCAGAGATGTTCCTCTTAGCCGAGGTGGCTTCCCGGGATCTTACAGATCATCCGCAGTCTGGTCCAAAAAGCAGTCCTGCGGTCGGTGCTAGGCTATAGGTCTTCAGTTCTGAACACGGCGAGATGGTGCTTCCGTGGCATTTAATGTAGTTTCTTTCTCCTTCTCTCTTTGTTAGACTAGAAGCTACATTACCCTCTTAAAGGTTTTTAGCCCTTATTCCAAGGACTTTCTGGGATATTTAACAGTGTCGTAATCTCCTTCTTTAAAAAAATTACTTATATTATGGTAAAAAATGTGTAACATAAAATTTATGCATTTATATTTGAATATCATTAAACATAAATGCTTAGTTTATGTTTAATGATACTAAACATTTATCATTAATCATTTCTAAATGTGTATTTCAGTAGCTTTAAGTATTTCACATTGCTGTGCAATGTAATCTTTTTATTTTTAAATGAATATGTCATATTCCTTTCTGATCAGATTAATGATTATTTAACATACTATTAAGTCTTGATTTTTATACCTCTTATCTTTTGCACATTCTCTTTTTAATCATAAATGCTGAATCAATATTCATCAATATTCTTTTTTTGAATAATAACTTTCTAAAAGTACTGATAATACAACCTTTGATACTTCCTTTCCACTGTGGTTATGTTTTTTCCCATATTATCTTTTGACCTCTTTCTATGTTTGTGTCCTTTTATGAGTCACAAGTGCACACATCATGAAGCGTTGAACCATGAAACTGGATAGGACATTAAAGACTCTGCACCGCTGTTTGGTTATTTCAGGTTATTGAGGTGTGGGTGCTAATTGAGCTTTCCTAGTCTGAAGTGAAAACAATGTGTTACCTGAAGGTTCCACAACTCCAATCTTGGTTTGAAAATAAACTAGGACTGAAAACACGGAATGAAAATATATTCTTTTGTGTGTTGAAGGAATGAATATTTGAGTTCAAATTAATTTTTCTTAGGATAAGCTTTTCATTTTTATAAAATAATGTTTAATGATCTTGGGAAGAACAACCTTGTAGCATTTCTTCAAAAATAAAATTTTCAAATTGCATAAGTGATTATATTTCAAACTTTCAAATTAGAAAATGCCTATACATTTTAGGATATGTTTGGTTATACAGTTATTAACTACTCCTGAAATTGCAACAGAAAATTGAAACTCAAAACTTTTCAGTTATTTCTCTCGAACCTCAGGTAATATCAAATTATGCTGTTTCAAATGATATAGGAGACCATTCAGCTAACTGAAGAGAAAGTTTAAAAGAATTAATATTTGTTACTTATAACCATATTAAGGACGATTCATTTAAAAAACAGTGACAACAAAAACTAATCCAATAACTTAAAAACAACAACCCAAAAAACGAATTCAATTTATTGTTACGTGGAGGCCATCATTTTTAGTTATGGTGGATATCGAAAGTTCATGGATGCCCTAAAATTGTATGTAATTTTTATTGTTTGTAGTGTGTGTGTGTGTATGCATATTTCTGGAGAGATAGTATTCACAACTTTTAACAGATTCTGAAAAGGTATCTTGATCCAACCAAAGTTATGAACCGCTATCATAGAGGTTACTTTGCCCATTTTTCCTTTTTATGTACATACCCCAACTCACAACTAAATTTTGTTCCAAAAGTAGTTTGTTTATGAACTGGTTGTTTGGAACTTGCACCACAGTTTTCTATGAAAGTAATAATATATATTACACACATGCACACACACACACAGACACACATGTACACCAGACATTCCCTGACTTACAGTGGTTCAACTTAATGATTTTTCAATTTTATGATGATATGACAGCAATATGAATTCAGTACAAACCATACTTTGAGTACTCATACAACCATTCTGCTTTCATTTTCAGTATGGTATTCAATTACATATGATATTCAATACTGTATTAGAAAATAGGCTTTGTGTTAGATGATTTTGCCAATCTGTAGGCTAATATAAGTGTTCTGAACATGTTTAAGGTAGACTAGGCTAAGCTGTGATGTTCAGTAGGCTGAAATATTAAATGCATTTTTGACTTACAGTATTTTCAACTTATGATGAGTTTATTGGTATGTTTGTTGTAACTTGAGGAGCATCTGTACTTATATAAATATTATAGAACCTTAACAATGGTGGTACAAAGACAAATGAGATAGACTTCCTGGACTCCAAGTAGTTTATAATCTACGCTAGGGCGAAAGGCAGGTATAACCTACCCTTAATTGAGATTGACCTCCTAATTTAGCAGTGACTTTCCTGTTCATTTTTCTGCAGCTGTGTCAGGATTCATTCCTCCTCACATTACACCCATAGAAGTATTAGGCAACTGGTATCCTTGGGATTCAGACACATGGTAGAATAGCATGAGGACTTAAGCATTAAGGCAAATTTATGGCATGGTTTCTATGGAAAGATGTACTCCTAGTTCTAACTTGGAACCCAGGTTCCTGGAACACAGAGAGTCCTTCACTTGCAGCCTCATTAGTAGATACTGTCTGTGTGATGAATGAAGAGTATGCTCACCTCTGCCATGGAGTCTCTCCCTCGAGTCCTATACACAGTTAAGAATAAGGACCTTCTCATTACTAGTGGCTGTTTGTATTTGAAATACTCATAAGTCAGACTTTTCTTTCTGAGATGTGGCATGAAAATTTCTCCCCACTACCCCAGGAAGATTCTTGATGAGGGACGTGATAATTCTTTGTAGCTACACTACATAATTTCTAGTGGAACTTTTATAATATATATTGGTTATTGACCAAAGAGAGAAGCTAAAGGTGAAAGAAGGCAGTGAGAGAAAGTAGAATGAGAGGGCATGAGTGCTTCATGATGTCACCATAAGATTTAGCATCTCATTATGCCACATAAAGAGTGGCAGTCTCTTAATTCATTTTTTGCTGCTTAGAACACCTGAGGCTGGGTGATTTATACGGAAAATACATTTTTCTGACAGTTCTGGAGGCCGGGAGGTCCAAGGGTATAACTGGGCATCTGGTGAGAGCCTTCTTCCTGGCGGGGACTCTCTGCAGAGCACCAGGGTAACACAGAATATCACATGGCAAGGGGGCTGCGCATACTAATATGCTAGCTCAGATCTCTCTTCCTCCTCTTATAAAGCCACCAGTTCTACTCTCATGTCAGCCCATTGATCCGTTAGCCATTAATCTATGTACTGATTAATCCATTCATGCAGGCAGAGCACTCATGATCCAATAGCTTGAAGGCTCTAGGTCTCAATACTGCCACATTGAGGATTGTCAACATAAGTTTCAGAGGGGACATCAAATGATAACAGACAGTGTCAGTCCTTCTCAAGAATTCTTAATGGTTTCTACAGGTCCTGGGAAAGCTTTTTAGATTAGGCTGTTAGCATATCATGTCATTGCATATGATGTATTCACATATTTTGAAACATGGATCAAGAAGATGTGCTCCACCTATATAGGTAAATAGGGGGAAACTTTGTCTTCAGAGAATATAACAAATTCATGTTTTAGAGTTAAACATGAATTTACACTAAGAATTATAATTACTTTAAATAATTTTATAAGACGTTCTGCAATTTGACTCAAAAATGTGTATGATCCAAGACCACAATAATTTTTAGCCTTATAAAAAGATGTGAGTAACTTTAGAAAAGCAGAGATTTGGATTAGCTTGTACATTCACCATTTGCTACCAAAAAGCCAGCATAGAGACTGTGGTCTATAAGTCACTAATTCCTCAAATATGAAGGTGCCTCTTTGCATATCATAAATTTCAAAATGTTATACATTTTATGATGTTCCTCTAATAGTCTCTGTCTACAAAGTAATTGCTACAAACCAGTATTTAAGATAATTATACCTGTTCATATTTTCTAAAAAGTAAAAAGCAATGTAGACAGGAAATTAGTAAAAGAGCAACTGAAAATTAGAATGACTAGATTCTATGTTGAGATTAATAGTCATGCATGTACAAATAATGTTTTTCCATAGAAGATAATCTTTGTGACTTTGGGTTAGACAAAGCTTTTTAGATTTGATGTGACTCATAAAAGAAAAAAATTGATAAATAGGACTTCATCAAATTCAGGATCCTCTGATCTTCAAAAGATGCTATTAATATATTGGAAAAAACAAGTCACAGACTGGGAAAAAATATTTGCAAATCACATGTTAGATAAATATCTTGTATATAGAATATGTAAAGGACATTTAAGATGCAAAAATAGGAAAACAGCCCAATTTCAAAAATGGACTAAAGATTCGAACAGTCAGTTCACCAGTGAACATGTACAAATGAAAAAATAAGCACAAGAAAATGGTCAAAATCAGTAGTCATTAGGGAAATGCACATTAAAACCACAGTGAGATACTGTATACCTATTAGAACGCCCAAGATGAAAGTGACTGACTGAATGTTGGTGAGGATGTGAAGCAACTGTTGGCAGCAGACCAGTGGTTGCCTGGGGACAGGTAGTGATTATAAAGGGATAAAGGAAAGTTCTGAGTGTGGAGAATATGTTCAGTATCTTGATTATGGTAGTGGTTTCATGGCCATGTTTGTATGTCAGAACATATCAAATTGTACACTTTAGGTATGTGCAGTTTCTATGATTGTCATATCTCAATAAAGCTGTCTTTTTTTCCCCCTGTAGTATTGCTTCCTTTGGTTTGTATTTCTGACTTAATTGGTGATAACATAGATTTTTTCCAGGAGTAAATTCTGAAGATATATGACCATTTAAAACATACAAAGTAATTGGATGATAAATAATGGATTTTTACTGTTTCTGGTATAAATTTTACCTAATAAATCTGAATATTTCTGATAATTTTGACATGCAGTTAATACTGATATGCACTTACTATAACACTCTCAGCCTTAATTGATTTAAATTATATTACTTTGACTTATTTAGAAATTTCTATCATTATTTGTTTTTCCTCTTTTTTAATACCTTTGTTATGAATATGTTTTAATTTTTATTGCTATAAGTAAAACGTGAGTGTAATGTATGGAATAAAAAGGTAGTTATAGAATACAAGTCAGTGTGAAATTGTTGGTACGTGTTATTTCCTTTCTGTATTGGGATTCCATGTTATGAAATATTGCTAAAATAAGTAGGTTTTGGGATGGGGACCTTTTAATTCCTGCTACAGTGAGTGATGGTAACAGTGTATTTGGTGATAGGGTTTTCCCTGTGTTTACATGGGTCCTGGGCTCTGGTGATGGGAGAGATGATAGAAGATAACCTATTCCACCCCTGGATGTTAAGCTGGTACCATGTGGTAGGACGTTGAAATGGTGGTTTACTCTATAAAAAATGACTTACAATTATTAAAAAAAAAAAAAAGGGAAGGGGAGGGAGGCCTTAGAATGCTGGCATTATATCTTAGTTTTTTAAGAGTTTGTGCAAAACGGGGCCTGGAATTTCACTCCAGCAATACTTATAACTGCTGCCACATGAATCTTATTAAGGGCAAGATTTTCTCCCGACACCTGGCCTTTCTCCCTGCTTCCTCTCAGGAGGCCTCTGTCACCATTGCTTCTGTGTGGACTCCAACAGCTATAATTGGTTTAGATGTGCCGCTAGACCCTACCCTAGTCTTGGGCAGTGCTTTTCCACCGTGGCTGCCATTCGAATCACCACCTCGTTTCTCACCCGTTTCCCCATCGTCACTTTCCTGCCTTAAACATTTCACTAGCTTTTTGCACTTAGAAGAAAAAGCACACTCCCTGTTGTGTCCAGCATATTCTGCCTCTTGTCTCCTATAACCTCCTCTCTTGCTACAGTCCTTCTACTCCAGCTGTTATTTGTCCTGACAGTGGCTGCAAACACTTATTTACTTCTTCCAAGAAGCTCTTATAATTCGATGCCTGGCAAATACTCCCTGGACTTAATAGCATAATGATATCATAATAATAACACTTTCTGCCATTTATTGAATATTTTCTCTAACCCAGACAGTGTGCTAAGTGCTCTACAGGCATTATCTTATAATTAAGTTAGACACAACAAGCTTGTGAAGTTGGTATTATTATTTCCAATTTTTAGGAGAGAAAACTGAGGCATAGAGTTGGAGTAACTTATCCAGGTTCATACTGTTATTGCATGCTGGAGCCTGGCTTGAAATCTGTCTGACCCTAAATTGGCTCTTTGGTACTGACTTTCAGAAGTGTTTTGTTACCATTAAATTGCAATGATTCCACAACAGTTTCTGGAAGACAGTCTTAGAGCAAGCTGTAGAGTAAAATTCTATTGAAATTCAAAGTAAATATTAATGCAACTTAACCATCTTACTGGAGACAACAAACTTTTCTCCATATATTATGTCTTTATGGTAGTAAGAGATAGTATTGTGTAAAAGATGGAAATGAACTGTGGAATCAAACAGACAGAGATATGATCTCCATACCTGCCATTTATTCATATAGATCTCATTATCATATGTACCAGATAATGTTCTAGGCCACTGGAGATATTGTCAATATGTAATCCAGTGGGATGATTGAAAATTTTGTTCTATGTAGAAGCTGTTTTTGTCTTGGAGTCTCACTATAGAACCATAACTCTTATTGAATCCTGTATAAATGTGATCTATCTTGGATCCTATCCTAAGGGAGTCTATGTAAGTCAGAGTTCTGATATGGCCTCTAAGGTAATCCTACAGGAAGACTCTAGTGTTGTTTGCTTTCTTTTTTCCTTTCTTCTTTTTTTCCAATTAAAATGAAAAATTTAACTTTATTAGGTATAATAAACTCAGGGACCTTATATTCTAGTGGGGTAGCACAATAAACATAGTAAATAAGTGCATTGCATTCTGTGTCACAGGTGGAAAGTACTTCGTGGGGTGGGTAATAAGATCAGGATGGGGGAAAATAAGCTGAACAAGAACGAGTCTCATTGAGATGGTCAAGACCTGAGGGAGGAGAGGGGAGGTAGTGCCAGCCTACAGCAGGAGTTTGTAGGCCCTCTGCAGAGCAAAGCAGCCATTGCGGTGGAGGAAATCAAGAGAGGGAAACGCTAGATGAGGTCAGAGAGATTCAAAGTATTTTGCTGGTGAAAATGCAATTAACTAGCCTCTGTAAGGCACTTAACCAGAGCCTGGCCCAGGCTACAGAGCCCCTGCCTACCTCTTCCAGCTGCATCTGCCTCTGCTCCCTCTTGCAAAGTCTTCACTGCATTTATAACAGAAAGCTCTTTGAAGATGCCCCAAATATTCATGTTGCTTTAACCTTTCTACTTTTGCACACACCTGAAATGCCCTTCTTCCATCTCTTGTCATTTGTATAAACTCCTTCCAGACTCACCTCGGGCCCTTGTCTGAAAAGACTGTTTTGACTCTCTCTGAGGCGAGCTGATGCTTCCTTCTCTGGAATCACCCTGCACAGTACTGTGTTTATATTTGTTAGAAATATAACACCTGGCTGATGGTAACTAACATTTAATGAGCACATACTATGCACCATGCAGTAAATCCTTTATTGTGTTTTTCATTTATTTCTCACAACAGTCCTATAAAGTATGTCCTGTTGTCATCCCCATTTTACAGATGAATAAATAAAGCCATGAAGAAGTTGAGTAATTTGCCTGAGATCATCCAACTAATCAGTGGTGGCACCAGGAGGTGAACCCAAGGTTTCTGGCTCCAGGACCTATGTTCTTTCATAATCATTATATTATACTGCACCTCCACCATATTTACTATATACAAGGCAGTGTGCACATAACACTGTCTTGCAAGTATTTGTGTATGTGCATGTGTCTTGCCTATTATTTGTGAATTCTTTGAGGGCAGGGAACCATTTTAAATTCACTTTTCCTCTTTGAGGCTTTGCACATGTGCAAAGCTGTGGTGAGAGTATAATATTCTCTAATGTAATTTGTAAGACATGAGATGTACTATTCAAAATGCTAATGAAAGTGTGCCATTGGTTCTGAATTTCATTTGGTTTTGAGGTTCACTTTAATCGTGTCATTGTGCTTCTGCTTCTCTCCAGACCAGTGTTAAAGAGGGACAGCTACTGAAGCAAACCAGTTCTTTCCAAAGGTGGAAAAAGCGATACTTCAAACTTCGAGGCCGCACCCTTTACTATGCAAAGGACTCAAAGGTAACTCGAGATAATATGAGTTTCAATCATTTGAGGCTATGGATGGATGTAAAATTTTGGTCTGTATGCTGTTTTGTCTTGGAAGTGCACTATAGCATTATGCTGTTATATGAATTCAATGTAAATATGATCCATCGTGGACCCCATCCCAAGCGGGTCTGTTTGAATCAGTCCCGTAGCATGTCCCTAAGAATAATCTTTTAGGAAGGCTCTAGTGTAGTTTCATTTCTTCTTTTCTTCTTTCTTTCCAATTAAAATAAAGCATTAAATGTAACCTTATTAGATGTAATAAACTCAACATTTTGGGTTTCCTCCTTTTACCTTGTACATCTTTACCTGACCATGAGAGAGAGAGCTGCTGTAGTTGCTAAAAATTCATGCTCTGTGTTCAGACAGGAGCTCACATCCCACCTGCAGCATATTCCAGCAGAGTGCCTGTGGACAGCATGTGTTGTTGAGAGGAGGCTTAGAGGAGAAAATACACATCACGAGCTTACATAGTACCTGACATAAAATAATTACTCCAGTATGCTAGCAATTAGGGATAAAAATTATGTTGAAATCAAATCAAGACTTAAAATAATTTTTATATAACAGTTGAATCAAATAATCGTAATACAGTTTTGGGAGATGCAATTTGTAAAAACTCACATTTTAGTATTACTTCAAAAATAAACATTAGGATTTCTGGCTACTGTGCCCGTTGAAGAATTAATTATTTTCATTTAAAAAAATGTATACTCCTGATATAATTGGTAGAGTTGTACACCAGGAGGTAAAAACAAGCAAACAAACCTAATTCTAAGTTTATGTATCTATAGAAGTAATAACCATGTAAAATAATCTCATTTTAGAAGTCATTATGTTCAAAATTGTCCCTGACCTGGCTCCATCCTGATTTTTCACATTTATCTCTAGACAGTATTGGCTATTTGACAGCCTCCAGTTTTGTCTCATGCTACCATCACTAGGATGACTTTTCCCCCATCGGTACTTGACAAAGTTCCCTGTTTTCTTCAAGGTCCCCTGAAATAGTCCTTATCCCATGATTCACAAGAGAGAGAATTCAGTTGTTTCCTGCTGGATAAATCATCTGTGACCTTCTATAGCATTTCATTGTATTTTTTACTCTTTGTTGTTACCTTACCTTAAAGTTAGTTGTGTCTGTTTAATCTACTGTGGTACACTGTAAATTCCTTCCAGTCAACAAACAAGTCTTAGAGTCAGATTGGTTAAATTGAAGTAGACCAGTTCTACAGTCTACTTCAGTTTCAAATTCAACTGTCAACTACTTCCAAGTTCTAGTTTCCGCAGTTCTAGAGGTGCACTGTTATGCCTCCCTTGCTGGAGGAATGCTGAATGAGTATGAATAGTGACTGACTAAAAGTGGGAAGCATACATATTATTTACTAGGACCTTGCATTTAAGAGTATACAAAAAAAGTCATCTGCTACTTGCAAAGCAAATTCATCACCTCATTTGAATGCATAGTCATAGATGAGAAAAATAAGGTTCAGAAGGTTCAGTTATTGTCATGAGCTAAGCCAGGACTAGTTTTCAGCTCTCACCTTGCAAACCTGGAAACAACGATATTGCCTCTGCCTTGCTGGCAGAGTTGTTACAAGCTTTAGAGAGATTGCATTGTGCCTGTGTATGCCACACACTCAGCATGTTTCCAACAAGTGGTAGTTGTTATGCTTCTAGAGAGCACAGAACATTTGTATTGAAACAGTGTTCCCCGGGGGTCTTTAAAGTTCTTTTCAGTTTGGGATTTATGGATTAGTTGTGCTTAGTGCTTTTATTTTTCATGTCTAAGAAGAAATTGCAGAGAGTATCACTAACAACTTTTTTTTCTTCCATTTTCTATTCTTAATTCCTGATATAGCTTCATAGTCATGAACTGATAGAAAAAATGTATTGAAGAACATTGAGTTAGGTTTTCTTCTAATGTGTTTGTTTTTTTTTTCATTAACAGTCTTTGATATTTGATGAAGTTGACCTCTCAGATGCTAGTGTAGCTGAAGCAAGCACGAAAAATGCAAACAACAGCTTCACGGTATGGTTATATTCTGCTGACTCCCTTCTCAAAAGTTATAGAATGACCTTTCTCTTCAACATCTACAGAATGCCCTGTTTAGTTACAAACTGTTGTTAACTTATTATACATGTTGGAGTTCCTACCAACACAATCAACTTTAAATACATTGTATATTCTAACACCCAGTACCAGTTATGACTCAGTTAACCTGGGCTTAAATATACTTTTAAAAAATTTTATAGTTTTTCCTTTTTAATTTTAGTGCTTTAAGTTTCTCACTTCCTTTATATTAATACTTCTATTAATTCCATTGTTCTTGAATATTTAAAAAGTTTGTTTACCTTCGGTCTTAAAGATAATATTTTCTCCATCTAGTCTATTTTCACTCCATTTCACTCTAGTTGCCATTGCTCAGGCAGTTGCTGTCGTTCAGGGTTCCACTTCTCACTTAGGTAACTCATTCGGCAGCTCTGTTCCGGTTTGTTCTTTTCTGATGACAGATCACAATGCCTAAAAAGACCTCACTGGTGCCACATTGCCTGCGAATTGCATCCCCGACTCAGTCTTCAGATCTTGTAAGATGATACTTCAGCATTCTAGTAATACCGGACAATTGTTTGTCCTTCTGTGTCCCATTAGTACAGCAATTTTACCCGCGCCTGTGCTTTTCCTGTTCCCTCTGACTTCAGTGATTCCTTGCCTGTCTGTCACTGTGAGAATCCTACCAATTCTTCAAAGCTTATTTCAGATAGCCCGTTTTTTCCAACTTCATTCACAATGAATGGATTGAGTTGCCACGATGTGTTAAGCACAAGAAATTCAGAGGTGACAGCAGCATGCAGTGTCCATCCCCTAGGCATGCCAGGGCAGGGGACGCAGACCGCTAAACAGGTGCACAGCAGTGCCATGATAGAGGTGAGCACTGGTAGGGGTGGAGGGAAGAAAGGACACGAATGAATTCAGATGTAGTCTTATTGATTTATGGGCATGTGGGATAATTCATAGTGTAAATATTCCTCTCCATCTCCCCCCGTCCCCAGGGAGACTTTAGTTTGAGAAGAGGAAAGCCAAGAATAGAGTCCTGGGAAAATGTTAAAATTCAAGGTTTAACCAATAAAGACTGAGAGCATTCTTAAGTAAAGGAGGATCAGGAGTCAATGATGTTATAAAACCAAGCAAAAGAGGGTTTAAAGATAGATGCTTTGACATGTCGTATACTGTAGAGAGGTCAAGTCAAAGAATTAAAAAGTGATGGTTCAGTTCGTTAACTTGAAGGTCATTTGGTCCCATTGATGTGAGTAGTTTCAGTGTGGGGCGGGGCTGGGGGTAGGCATTAGGCTGCACCGTGAATGCAAAGTGAAAGGCAGGCAGCGACAAGGTAGTAACTGTTTTCTAAAAGCTTGGCAGTTAAAAGGAGAACAGAGAGAGTAAAGTGTTTAGGTCAGAAGATAATTTTAGTTTTTTTTATTGTTCTTTTGTTGTGTTTTAAAAACGATTTTGAATGCATTTATACAACAAGAGGAGGAATAGTTAGAACCAAAAGTTGAAGACTCAGGAGAGAGAGGGAATGACCCATGAAGTATGATTGCTCAGTAAGCTGACGGGTGTAGGAATCAGAGCACAGGTTAAGAGATCTGCGTTGAATGGGAGACAGAAAGATTATGGAGGCAGGTGTGGCCAGGAAGTTTATGTACTTCAAAACCTAATATTGATTTCTCAGTGCAGTTGAAGGATAAGGTTATCTACTGTGAGTGAAAGTTGAGGATGGTTAATAGTAGCTTCTGTAGAAAAAGAGAATTGAAACTGAATAGGGACCTATAGATGATTATTAAGTAGTGACTTGTGTCTACCAAAGATTAGAGTTCAAGTTTAGTGATGTCCTTGCCCCCTGTGCTTATGACATTCTCTTTAAGTGGGAGTAGAGAACAAACAACTGAATTGATCCAGGGTTGATGGTTTATAGGGCATATTGGGCAGAAAGAGAAAGAGAGGGATTGCTAGATATTTTAGGGATTGATAACTCATCCATCTCCCTGCTCTTCTCAGTTTTTTGAGAATACAATACAAGGAGTAGGGGACAGCTTTGGCTGAACAGCATCCAACAACCACTGAATACGGAGCTTCTGATAAATTGTTGGAGACCTAAGGCCAAAATGTTGCTTATTCTTTCTTTCTCCCACTTGAGGGTGGGGTAAGGTGAGGTGGAAAGAACTTCACCAGTCCCACTAGTAGGATGAGCCACTTGCTTCTCGCTGGGCAGTGAAGAATAATCCTCTATCTGCGGGAGCCTCATGAAGGGGGAATAAGGGTTCCCCCAGTCAAGATTTATGTATTTGTTTTTTAATGCTTTTTATTTTTTTAATGACACATAATGATTGTGCGTATTTATGGAATACATAGGGATGTTTCGATACATGTAATATACAGTGATTAGATCAAGGTAATTAGGATATCCATGGTCTCAAACATCGACCATTTCTTTGTGTTGGAAACATTCAGTATTCTCTTGTAGCTGTTGGAAGCTATAGAATATATTATTGTTAGCTATGGTCATCCTATGGTACTATAGAACACTAGAAATTATTCCTCCTATTTAGCAAGAATTTTGTATTCTTTAAGAGTTTAATCTGAAAGAGGGTTTCAAAATTTAAGATTTGGAGCATGCATTAATTTCAGGTGAAGATAGGGTCTAGGGTTTTGGAGTAGGAAGTATGGGTTTTGGAGAGGTTATTCAAATCCTTTGTACAGGTCTTTATTGATCCTTCAACTAGGCATGTGGTCTTTCCTGTGGTATCTTTCTTACAGAATTTAGCATATGCTGCCTTATACTTAGTTAACTTATCTTTGGCTAGGCACAGTGGCTCACACCTGAAATCCCAGCACTTTGAGAGGCTGAGGCAGGAGGGTTACTTGAGGCCAGGAGTTTGACACCAGCCTGTGGAATGTAGTGAGACCCTCATCTCTACAACAAATACAAAAATTAACTGGGTATGGTGGCATGCACCTGTAGTCCCAGCCACTTGGGAGGCTGATTGCTTCAGGAGTTTAAGGCTCTAGTGAGCTATGATCCCAGCCTGGACAACAGAGTGAGACCTTGTCTCAAGCAAAATATTTTTTTACTATTTATTTTTACTATAACCTCTTTGAGGATAGGGACTCTGTCATACCTTTTTATCTCATACTGCCTTATCCATAAGTATTTGTTGATTTTAAGTAATAAGATGAAAGTTTATTTTAGGCATATGAAGACTGTTGAAATTTTTTCAAGAAATTTCTTCATTCAGCCAAACACTATCTTTGTTTATTGGACTAGAAATACAGAGACTAGTTGGGCACAGTGGCTCACACCTGTAATGCCAGGACTTCGGGAGGCTGGTGGTAGGATCTCATGAAGTCAGGAGTTTGAGACCAGCCTGGGGAACAGAGTGAGACCCCGTCTCTACAAAAAAAAAAAAAATATGCAAAAATTAACCAGGTATAAGGGTGCATGCCTGTAGTACCAGCTCTTCTGAAGGCTGAGATGGGAGGATTGCTTGAGCCCCAGAGTTTGAGGTTGCAGTGAACTGTGATTGCACCACTGCTCTCCAGCCTGGACAACAAAGTGAGACCTTGTCTCTAAAACAAAACAAAATAAAACAAAAGAAACAAAAACAAATATAGGGACTAAAAAGTTAGGCAGATTGCTTAGGGTGTTAGAGCAAATGAATTTGGTAGAACTTTCCAGGGTATAAAATGGAGCAGGAGACATGTTTTTAATCAGCGATTGACAAACTTCCCTGTCCTTAAATATTTAAATATCTTACCTACCTCAATTATTGTGACTCCTACTGATGTTGTTATTGTGGCTTGTTCGTGCCAAAGGTTAATGGTGTAGTTTGATGTATTATGGCTGGAGGATCCAGGAATGGCTAAATTCTACTTCATTTCAGCCACCCCTCCTCTTGCTGAAGTTTCCGAGGGTGATGTATTGACAAAGTACGATAGTAAATGGAAACTACATAAATAGTAAATGGAAAGTGGAAAACCTGTGCTTTGCCTGAAAACTCAGGGCAGAACTCTTTGGTAAAATGGGTTCTAGAATGCAGGGCAGTGACTGACCTAATGTGGAAAGTTCAGTATTGTTTCTGTGACATTCAATTGGTATGAGTGAGTCAGGCTTCAAGGGGGGACACAGGCACTAAGACAGTCATGTCAAAGGATTTGGGTCATGATTTACACACAGTATGATTACTCTTCCTTTCTTGTACAGTCTTTCACTCCCGTCTGTGGAGTTAATAACTTTTTTTAGTTATCTAAATTGCCTCAGGTATTGTATTAGTTTTCTATTGCTGTATAACAACCAACCACAAACTTAGTGGCTTAAAAAAACAATGTGCATTTATCTCAGTTTTTATAGGTCACACAGTGTTGCTAGATTCTTCTGTTCCAGGTCTTATGATATAAATAAATAGATATGGGCTGGGCGAGGTGGCTCACATCTGTAATCCCTGTACTTTGGAAGGCCGAGGTGGGTGGGTCACTTGAGGTTAGGAGTTTGAGACCAGCCTGGCCAACATGGCGAAACCCCATCTCTACTAAAAATACAAAAATCGGCTGGGCACGATGGCTAACGCCTCTAATCCCAACACTTTGGGAGGTCCAGTCAGGTGGATCGTTTGAGGCCAGGCGAAACCCCCATCTCTACCTAATATAGAAAAATTAGCTGGGCGTGGGTGGTGCACGCCAGTAGTCTCAGCTACTTAGGAGGCTGACGCAGAATTGCTTGAACCTGGGAATCGGAAGTTGCAGTGAGTGGATATTGCGCCACTGCACTCCAGCTTGGGCAACAGAGCAAGACTCTGTCTCATAAAAAAGGAAAAGAATAGATATGACAAATTTTTATGTATACTTTTATTGCCTCAAATTGGGCTAATTTTAGCCATGGTTTGAGTTTGCGATTTCACAAGCATCTTCTGCCATAGTCAACAGCAATAAAACCTACTAACAATCAAAGTGTTTTTTGTAACTTTAGATAGTAGTGATATGATTAGGGAATGGAAAAGGACAATTTCTGACAGCCTTTAGGTTAATGTTTATTAATATATTTGTAGTTCAAGCCAGGCGCGGTGGCTCACACCTGTAATCCCAACACTTTACAAGGCTGTGGTGGGCAGATCACTTGAGCCCAAGAGTTCAAGACCAGCCTAGGTAACATGGTGAAACCCTATCTCTACAAAGAATGAAAAAATGAACTGGGCATCGTGATGCATGCCTGTAGTCAAAGTTACTTAGGAGGCTGAGGTGGGAGGATTGCTTGAGCCCGGGAGGTGGAGGTTGCAGTGAGGCAAGATCACACCACTGTGCTCTAGTCTAGCCTGGGTGATGGATAGACACCCTGTCTCAAAAAATAAAATAAAGAAAAAAAAGGAAAAAATAATAATTTATTTGTAGTTTAAGTTCAACCATGGTATTTTCTGTGACTGTTAAATCAATAAAATGTTCTTTTGTGTTGTTCATTTAAAAAAATATTCATTGTAAAAATTTGATTGCTATCTGTATGGTATTTTCGAAGTTTCATTTTTGCTTTAGCATTTTTATCTTCAGTACAGCCCAATGCTGTATGTGAATGTATTCCTCCCATGTGAGGCTGGAGAGAATTGATCTCCTTTTGGTCACACTGGTGCCACCCTGGGAAAGGGCTCCCAGACCTCCTGATGTTTAATCCAAGACTCTTTCCAGTCACACAGGGTCCTTTCCATCTGGATAGTCTCTGCCTCTGCTTTTCTCTTTCTTCCTCAAACACTACTCTCTTTCTCACTAATCAGGATATGTCTATCCCCAGATTTTTTTTTTTATTTACCCAGTTTGTAGAGGATAGGAGCTTAGACCATGAAAGTCAAACAGCCTGGGTTTGGGTCCTGACTTGGCTACATCTGGTTATGTGTCCTTGGACAAATTGGTTAACCTTTTTTAAATCCCAGTTCCCTCACCAGTCATTGAGAATAACAAGAGTGCCTGCCTCATATGGTTATAAGGATTAAATTAAATGTGATAATACACCACAATACCTAACACAGTGATAAGCACATGCAGTTTAATAAAAGGGGCTATTATTTTTCCGAGTTTATCATTTCCCTATTTCCAAGTGGCTGTATGTTGCTAATTCCTATATGTTTGGGAATTTGGAAGAAGAATGTGGATGAACTTTAACTTGAGAAAACTTTCCATGCTGCTTATCTTTTAGAGGTATAGCAAAGATTTAGTTCCACTTTTATCTCATATTAATAACTATGACTGGGAATAATAAGTGGAATTATAATCTCACCTTTTTAGGTAAATGTTATTTGTGAAAGAAGAGCTATTTAATGATACAAAAGTCATCACAATCACATGGTATATGTTAGGGTTTCAAAGCATGCTGTTCAAATGACTGTTTTCTTTAAATTCTAATGAAGATTATACTAAATCTTAAATAAGTCACAATTTTAAAGATATTATTGTATTGGCATTGTTAAAACTTCTCAGGGGAGTTTGCTAGAGAAAGTAGCATGTGTTTTTCTTTTGTTTGTTTGAGGTAGAAAGAAATACAAAGGTAATATATGTCATTTGTTTAACTACTCTTAACATTTTCAGGGGATGGTCTGTAGGTATGTGTGAAATTTCACTGGTACTGCACATTCACACTGGCTTACTCAGCTGATGAAACACAGGCACCCTCTGCTAACACTTATATTTAGAACAAAACGATCCTGGAAAAAAGAAGGATTTTAGTTCAGGGGTCACTTGCCACAGCAGATGGGACTACAGTTTATTAGCATTAGATTATGATTCTCTCTATGAGGGTTTAAAAAGTCTACATAAAAATACACCAATAAACATGAGAACATACTCTTATGGGCATCAAATATCGGAAATTATGCGTTCATAATATAATTGAAATGAGCAGTCTGTGCTTTAGTGGTACGGAACAAAATGTTCTTAAGAATTCCTTTAATGTTTCCTTTCTATTTATTCTGCTTTTCTTTTAGCTTCCTCCCAGTTAATATAGTTTACTTCATCTCTCTTTTAGAGGGAGATCACATCCTTTGAACTTAAAAAGCTGTCAGTTTACTTTTCTCCATTAATCTATCAATATTTACTTACAAAGGAAATGACTAAAAGTTATTTTCTTTTCATATCACTTGTGAATGCACACACACAAAAGATATTTAGATTATCACCTAAATAAATAATCACTGACAAATAAGTTGCCTATCTTATTTGATATTTGTTGTCATTGTTGTTTTTGTTCTGAATGCTTTATGTCTGATAACTCATTTAATTCTTTATATGAATCCTAGAGTTTAAGAATGATTATGATCCCCATTTGATAGATGAAGAATCTGAAATAGAGAGGCTGACATCTAATACATGTAGTGACTAGATCCAAACCCGTCCACATCATCTGGCCTCGGTTTATATCTTTATGACTTTGCTATGCTGTGTTTTTATTGTGGTGTTCTAAATAAATGTGGTTCAGATAGTATTCCTCTAACTGGTTCTTACATATTCAGTTCTTTTCCACAAGTTAAGCAGAGTTTTGTGCTGCATCACCAGATGTATAGCAAGCACTTGCTGGTCAGACTACGAATTTAGAATATTTCATTGTATTTTGGGCACTGTATTTTAAAGAGAAACATTGACTAAAGACCTCACAGAGGATGGTAACCTATATTATGGAAAGGTCTGGGAATTCTGGAGTTGATTGGCATTTAAGGGCACTCTTTATTTTTAAAATTTGGGAAAATGTGACAGATGTCTTTTTAATATTTGAGGCATTATCATGTAGGCGAGGCTGTAGACAGGTTTCGTGTTATTGCAGTGTGCAATATTGAATTATTCCTCATGGAGGAATAATTCAAGCTCAGTGTAACAGAGAACTTTCTAACTCAAGTCATCTGATAGAACAGGCCCCTTGTGAGGTAATAGCTCTTCCCATTATTAAAAATCTTTGGTCATCACATTCCCCGTGAGCTGAAAGGGGCCTTCAAAAAGAGAGTTCTCAAAGCAGACACAGCTTCAAGTACTGAAATAAATTTCTCAAGGTTAGATGGCTAATATGAGGGCACAGCTAATATGGAATTCAGAGCTCTCAGCTCTTGATGTTTGTTGGAGTAGGCAAAGAAGAGTGGATGTAGAGACTTCTGGGCACTATGCCAGACACTACGCATGGCGGCTCATTTTACCACACAGCAAGAGTTATATGGCCATCTTTCTAGAATGCAGTTGGGGAGATCTTTGCACAGTGTGTGTATGTGAGAGGGGTAAGGAAAGATGATGCAAACTGAGATTTCCTTGCAGACGCAAAGACTGTGTCTTCTTTATCACTGAATCCCCAAGGCTAACACAGTGCCTGGCACAGAGGGAAAGCTAATAAATATTTGTTGAATAAATGAAGGGGTATGTCCTGGTTGAATGAATGAATGAGTGACGTAGTAAATTGTTGTGGGTTTTTTTGAACAAAAAGTATTAGGTCATGTTTTGGCTTGGAGAACAGTTTTCTAATCCCTACCCATGACACTGGTTTATATATATTATGCACACAAGTTCTTGCATCCTCATTGAAATATTTATGTAATGACTTAAGACTATTTTATACCATGTTTACATGGTATAAAATGTGATTCTTGCCTTTCATTAACCATTGCAGTGGTCCCACCTTTGCTTACATAATTATTAGATGACTGATAGCAGCAAACCTCATATTTTAACATTTATATTAGTTAAAATATTTTATAGCTGTCTGAAATGATGCCATATTAATGCAATTGAAGTGGTTGGGTTTTTTGCCTTTTAAAACTGATTTATGTACAGTTTAGATGGCTTTGTACTCAGAAAGCTGATAATTTATATTAAGTTTAAAATTTGTATTCCTTTTTCTAGATCTTAGAAATTAGGGACTTTTAGAAATGAATTATCATTGTTTCTGTGGGTGTTTCATATTTTATCTTTTAGTGATATAGCATCTTTTCTAAGACTAACCCAGAGAAATAGCTCTTAAGGTTATTATGAGCTTCCTCACACCAAAGTCCTAGGGCATAAGAAACCATTGGTCCTTTTGTAGCTAGATGAAAATCTTGGGGTGCAGATAAGGTGTGGCAGGAGAACAGAACCTGTGTCTCCACCTTCACTAGTAGCCTTCCAGAAATCTTTCAAATGGGCTTTCTAAAGTAAGGCAATACCCAGTGAGCATGTCCTTGGTTATTCTGCCAACTCTGGAGCTCTGGAACCTAGGGCTTGCTTGCAAAAATCAGACCATGGGAGTCCCAGAACATAGATCAGTTTCATGAAAGGGACCATGGTGGTTAATAGACACCACAATAGGTGGGAGAGGTCACTTGTCCTCCAAAGAACTGTGTTGGAGGTTCAGTCAGGATGTCATGATTGTTTGCCAGGCTTGGTGTTACTATTTTCCCCTTGCCCTGGGCATGATCTTACTGAAGATCCATGACTCAGGGAAAATAGAGTGCTCCTGATCAGTAACCTTCCACCTGCTGCCTCCGGTACTTTTTCTATCCCAGACTGTTGCACAGCAGCCCACTCCCCATCTATCTGTCCACTTCCAGGACTGCCCTTAGAATTCATTCATTCATTTATTTAACAAATATTTATTGAGAGTTCATTATACATATTAGACATTTGTGCTAGATTCTGGGTATACAGTGCTAAATAAAAAGAATTGCCACCGAGTACCAAATTTTTAAAAAGTTTTACTCAAATTTAAACAAATTTAAAGGCTGTGCTGTCTGCCGTCAGGGATAGGTCCCTGTCTTTAAAGTATGTGGCCTTGGGAATAGGATTGTTTGGATACAAAAAACCAGGAACCCACCTCCCAACTGAGACTGAAAACTGTGCCATGACAGGGGTCCGGGTTACAGGAAAGACGATGGGAGATTACAGTCTTCTTAGAACTTGAGGCCCAGACCATTCAGGATTCCACAAAGAAACTTCTCTGACACTACTAGTTCATCTGCTCTTCTCCATGAACATGCCCCTCTCCCAGTATTTCTGAGGTAAAATGCTGGCCACTGTGTAGAACTTTTTAATCCTGAGTTTGAACATCCGTGTTTTAGAAGCTGGTTTTCTAGGTGGCCTTTAGCCTTCGACACTCTGTAGATTGCCAATGGCAGACTGCTGTCACGTGAAAAGTGTGGCCAGTTATAACCTTGTATCACGGAGGATTGACCTTCCCAGTGGGCGTGCCATGTTGTAGCTCCCAGGGAGTGTGTGGCCATGTGCTGTGCCGCCCCCTGCTCTTGGGGCTGATTATAAATCTGCAGTTCACTCATGTGCTCCTATGCAAGGCCTTTTATAGATTCCAGTTAGATGGTCCAGAGCTGATACTGTCATTGTCGCTGTGATCCTGTAGACAAAGCTTGTAGCTGTGTGGAGGTGAACTTCTGAAACCTGTCTCTTCTGAGAGTTACTGCATGAAAACAGGCAAGAATAGGTCAAGTTTTGGACCAGCAGCCCGAGTTCCACCACCCG